>JAAXCT010001626.1:0-145702 GCA_012490785.1 Eragrostis nindensis | reverse complement strand
CGTGAAATTGTTCGACTGCAGCTTTGAGATCTGTAGAAAAGTACCTTGGTTTGGAAAAGCTATATGTACTCGGCACAAACTGCGGTAACTTCCATAGTTTCTCAGTGCTGAATATGTATCACTTTTGCTACACAAAGCATCTAAGATGTGCTGTAGCTCTGACTTACAGCAAATATTCTCAGTTGACAATGGTACACGTGAAGGACTAGATAAGTTCTTGAAGGCCGCAAGCAGTGAACCGGATACTGTCCTACATTACGAATTTATGCAAGACTACAAGGTATAATTTGAGATAATCGGCTGCTTGCAAAGCTTTCCCCCAATTTTGGCAGTTTCATTCCCTGACAAATTAATAGGCGTACCATTTTATTTCCATAATAAAAAAATAGCCAATAAGCCGTTTAGGTTCAATTTAATAACACAAGGGATTCCTAGTGTTACCATGCTTTTTCATTGCAATTTCTTATGCATGATAACTCTGTGTAACTGGTATTACATGCAGGTTCACTTAAAACACTTAGATGGGCATATTGAAGAGGTACACACATTTTGTCTATTTTATAGAGCTTTTTTTATATTTGAAAAATCGAATTGTTCCTTAATTTATGTCCTAATTCAAAGCAGGTTCCCTACTTCTGTCTTCCAGCAAATGACCTGGTTGATGTTATTGCACCGTCATGCTATAGGTATTTTCCGTTTGACGTATAGATTTGTCGATAGATTTGTTTTCACAGTTTTGGTGATAATGTTTTATCTGTACTATATGCAGCTGCTTTGACTACACAAATGGCTTGGCGGTAAGGTTTCCAGCATTTTTAAGAGCTTTCTCTCATTGCAATTGTTTGGCATATGATCTGGCTGAGCTAGAACCTAGAATAGAAACCAATGTTTCCTGAGCTCCATGGACAGGAATAGAAATTCCTTAATCGTGTCTGTACAGAAAGTAATGATAAAATAATCTAACTTGGATCACGTTTGCACTATCTAAACTGGGTCGGTCTTATCACTAGGCACTGCATAGCCGCTCATTTATTTTTTCCTACTAGTTTGGTCACGTGTTTGAACCTTTATTAACTATACTTGGTTGCGCACATTATTGTAAGAGATAGAGTATCATCGTTTTACTACTTATCTGACTTTTTATTTTCTTTTGGAACGCATTTACTGGTATTGCTTTTCTCCCGTGTCGCAACAGTCTGCTCTAATGGAGAGGAGGAGCAGCCTGCAGCTGAAGATGTGTTTTTTTGCTTTAATTTATTGTTGTTATTGAAAAACTGTAGGATTTGGTGGTGGGCTATATGGGCGTACCAAAATATTCTGGGGTTTCCATGACACAGCATCCTCAGTACATTACGGTCAGGTAAATTTGGCGTGATGCGTCCAGATGAAATTAAAGTGCACCGTGCAGTTTGTAATATAAATCCTAGCATGTGTGGGTGCAGGAATGATCGCGGAAGGGAAATGCTGAGGCTAATAGAGGGGCTTCTGGAGAGCACTCCCACCGTTAGCGTTAGCAGGCATATACATTATTGCAATTAAATCAAAGTTTGCTCAGAGAGAGAGTATATACTATATAATATGTTGTGTGTGGTATTGATAAGCGTCTTGTGTTTCAATCAGGGCGCCAGGCACCATTTGTGATGGAGACGGTGAAAGCTGACGATGCAGCAAAATTGGGTACTCCTTCCTATGTCTGAATTAATGAGATGGCACTGGTAATTGTTTATGATTGAAATAAATGAAGTGAATTTGGTACGGTGCAGGGAAAGGACCTTCGAAACCAGCTCCCAGATTTGTGGGCAACATGCTTGCGTTCCTGCTGAACCTGGTAATGATTCAGTTTGGATGGAGTAATTAAGGTGTCGTTGCATGCATATATAATGCATTGCACCTGACTGAAAATTAATGTGATTGTTGCCCTCGCAAAAATGAGAAAAGAAAAGAAAATGTGATTAATTGTTTGCTGACACTCGCATGCAGGTTGGACCCAAGGGGCTGGAGTTTGCGCGCTACTCGCTGGACTATCACACGATCAGGAATTACCTGCACGTGAGGCGAGCGTGGGGGAAACAGAGAGCGGAGCAGCACATCCCGGGGTACGCAAAGAAGATCGTGGAAGCCTACGACGGGGACGGAAGGATCGAGTCCATGCTCCAGTGATCCCGTGGCTAGCTAGTACTAGCTATAGCTTATTATTGTTAGTACTACTATATATATCTATCAGTGTGTATTTTATTCGTGTTGGTTACATACAGCCTTACAGGGAGGCAAACGTACGTATGTAGTGATGAGATATATATGTACGTGAATGGCATGGATCGATACAGCTGATTACATGTGTATGTGAATGGAATGGATCGATACAGCTGATTACATGTATCTGGACGGTACAGTACGAAGTTGGCGGTGGATCAGGGGAATGGAATCCAATTAACATGCTCCAAACTTGCTGGGCTGGGAAAAAAGGCAACGCAAACGCACAGCACACTTGTGAGCCGAAGGTTGCGACACGCAGATCAATGGAGGAGAAGCAGGGCCGGCCAGCCGTCTTGTGTTGCGCGCAGCACCAGGCAAATTAAGGGATCGATGGAGCAACACCTGTTACTTGTAAGGTCGTGACACCCATGCCCATGCTGCGCCATGCGTCGTCGAGTGATCAAAGGAGCCATGCATGCATGGGCAGTGACGTACGTACGTATTGTACGGATGGGTTCGAGCGAGGGGCCGGGCATGCGTTGCACATGCCTGCGACGCCAGAAAAAAAAAGAAAGAAGAGAGTCAAAGAAAGAGTCAGCAGGTCCTGGTACCAGCTGCCTGCAGATGGCTGAGAAGAGATGGGATGGGTAAGGTTCATCGATCCACATCCAAAGCCAACAGCCAAGAAAGCAAGGCATCAGCCTGGCGTCACTGCTTGGCCACGTGGCGGGGGTGGCTGCGAGTCGTGGAGCCCACCGCGGGTGCCCATGTGTCCTGCGTCGCTGGCCCCACCCCATCGTGTCAACCGGCGTCCTTACTTGGCGCACGTCGGAGGCGGACCTAGCTACACGAAGGCGGCATGCAGTGCCAGGCGCCGGCACCTCCTCGACCATCCTTCCTTGCATCACCACGTACGTCTTGATCCTGCTTCTCTCCTTAGATCTCTCTATATATAGCAGACAGTAGTACTAGAAGCAAGCAGGAGAGGGTAGTAGCAGCAGAGAAGAAGAATGGAGGTGCAACAGCAGATGATGATGAACCAGAACCAGAGCCAGAGCCACCAGCAGCAGAAGAAGAAGTGCTGCCCTCTTCGTCGGTCGCGCAAGGGTTGCATGAAGGGGAAGGGCGGCCCGGAGAACCAGCAGTGTCCCTTCCGCGGCGTCCGGCAGCGCACCTGGGGGAAATGGGTCGCCGAGATCCGCGAGCCCAACCGCGGCGCCCGCCTCTGGCTCGGCACCTTCGCCACCGCGCTCGAGGCCGCCCGCGCTTACGACGCCGCCGCAAGGGCGCTCTACGGCGACTGCGCGCGACTCAACCTCAACCTTCGCCACCTGCAGCTGCAATCTCAGCAGCAGCTCTCGGCCGCCAGCTGCTGCTCCGGCGCCGACGACTCCAACAACTCCAACTACTCCAGCTCCACGTCGGCGGTCACCACGGCGGCCTCGCCCACGCACTTGGACTTCCACCACTGCTACTACGGCGCTGATATGGTGGACACTACTACCGCCACCACCGTGCAGCACATGGCCGACCAGCTGGAGGAGGATTTCGAGCAGTTCGTCACGCGGCTGCCCAAGGCCGAGGACTTTGGTCTCCAGGGCTTCCCTCCCGAGGTCTTCGACGACGACGCCGCCGCCGCCGCCGCCGCTGCCGGCATCTGGGACGACAGCTACGCGGTCCACGCCAGCTGGCCGGAGACCACGACGATGATGCCGCAGGTCGTCCCTCGTGTTTGATCGGATCGATCCAGACGACGCGCCGCCCGGCGCCCATCACCTGCTGGCGTACGTGGCGAGCTGGATTTCTCGTGCTCGATCCATCGATTAACCAACCATTCTCGATCGATCGCTTTCTCATATACATCTTTAATTCTGTGGGTTCTACTACTATATACACCGGAGTCCGTACTATAGCTAGATGGTGGATTTGTGTCTGTGTGTATGTATGTCAGTGTCACAGCTAGTGTACGTAGTACGTGTAAGAGCGGGCTGATAGCTCGCCCGCTAGTATTGTAGCCGGCGAAGGAGACATATATATATTTTTTTTTTTTTGAAAACGAGAGACATATATATATATATATATATACTCTATATATATATATATATATATGCATGTACAGTATGTACAACTACATTATGATCAGTTGCGGTCCAGTATACTACCAGTGTATATATATGCGTACGTTTTTTTTTCTTCAGATCGATTCAGATAACGACTAGCAGTATACGTGATCATCAATCCCTCCTCCCTCGCTGCTCCAGTCACGCACACGTACGTACAGCGACACCAGGCGCGTCTACATACATATATAGTATGCAACAAGGGTAGTCCACCTAGCTAGCTTGTATTGTGAGTGATGATCCGTCCATTGGAGGGAGGATATATACACGAGGGCACGCACGCGTGTCATTGTGCATGCATGGACAGATATGCCTCCATCGATCGTGCCGTGCCATGCCTTCCGTTCCTGCCACTCGATCTCTACTGTTTTCTTGACTCTCAGAAGAGAAGAAACTTTCCTGTGCACGTGCAGTAGAAAAGCTAGCACTGTCTTTCCACCCAGCCCCGACGACTGCCAACTGCCATGCACGCCGACACGTACGTACTGCCGCAGCATCACCAAGCAATCTAGGAATTGATTTCTCATTGCCCGGTCCGCAGCATTTCAAGATTCGTGCGCTCCCTAATCCAGTGGTTTGTGCATTTTATTCTGAGCTTCATCTAGATGCTCATAGGGTAGGGGTTTGCGTGTAAGGATGAGTGTGCGTGTCTGAGTATCTGAGTTGTACTATGTAATGACAAAAAAAATAATATAATATTTTTTTATGAATTAAAAATATATAACATTGGATAGAGATTTTTTATTGTATTCTAGATGTTTTAGTCAACATCTTCAAAACTGAACGTTGCATGTGAAATTGGTCTAGGACTGTAAAAATGTAAAAAAAAAAAAAAATGCACCGACGATGTCATCGTATACCTCAATTTTAATAGGTTGGGTAATCGAAAGCATTGTTACACTCGTAAAAACTTATGAGCGAAACTGTCCATACAGTATGCTAGTTGAACAGGGGCGCGAGTACGTGATGTTTTCCTTTTTTTCCAAGGAGGAAGGAGGAGGAAAGTGACCGACCCTGCGTAACTGCAAAGCAGAGGAAGCAGAGCAAGACAGCTGCGATGATGGTCTGGTCGGTCAGATGCATGAGATGAGATCAGAGCACGGGCGAGGTGAAGGCCAGCATCTTGTGGAAGCGGCCGAGCGCGCTGCTTCCGGCCACCGGCAGCGGCGGCAGCTTCGTCCAGCTGCACGCCAGGTCGCCGGTGACCTCGCAGACGCAGGCCGGGTACGCGCGGTGCTGGTCGTCGGTGATGACGTAGAGCACGCCGTCCTCCCCGACGCAGCGCAGGGTCCCCTCCGCCATAGAGGCGAGCAGCTCCGGCGGCATCTCCCCGATCTTGCTGGCCACCGTCAGCGTGCGCGGGTCCACGTCCCACACCCCGAACGCCGCCTCCTCCTCGATTAATCGGCCGGCCAGCAGCAGGCGGCGGCCCCCGCGCCCCGACGCCAGGAACGCCGCCGCCAGCTGGCCCTGCGCCGGACGCAGCTCCCGCGGCGCCGTCCACGCGCGCCCCGACAGGTCGAACGCCGACACGGTGGTGGTGCTACACACGAACAGGAAGCGCCCCGCCACCAGCGCCGACGACAAGCAGCAGCCGGTGCCGAGCTCCAAGGGCAGGGGCGCGCACTGCTCCCGCCTCCAGCCACCATCGCCGGGGTCGTACTCGAGGAGCTCCGTGGGCAAGGGTTCCTCGATGTCCACCAGGCCGCCCACGAGGCGCGCGCCGCCGACGACCACGAACAGCAGCGATGCTGAGACCGAGGCGACGACGGGATTGCAGCGGGAGGAGGCCATCCCCACGGCCCACCACCATCGGCGGCGGCGGCGGGGTGCCTTGGCGGCGGAGGAGCGGCGCCAAGGAGAGGCTGGACGGGGAGGGCGAGGAGAAGGCGAACCCCCCTGCGCCGGCGAAGCAGTCGGGCGGGAGGGTGAGGGAGACCCACGAGTCGCCGTCACGGGGGTCGTAGCCGAAGGCGCTGCGCCCGAGGCTGGGGACGACGTTGTTGTGGCCGTGGAGGAACAGCCATGGCCGTGCTACTTCTTGTAGCTGCTGCTTGTCCTGCTGCAGGAGGCGGCGCGCCATTGCTTGCAGACGGCGGAGGCGCGGACCATGGATCGGAGCGGCAGCTTGGAGAGGATGACCTCCGTCAGGTCCCAACCCAGGCGATCCCACCACGTCGACACCACGCAGTCGCTCATCTTCAGTCTTACAGTAATTCTCTCACAGCCTCACAGGCTGGCTGCTGATAGGCATAGCAGGACTGACGTCAGACACCTCTCTCAGGCTCAGCTCCCTCCCTCCTCTTGGGAGAGGAAGAGGAAGAAGATGACCAGCAGGATCGAGAGGACTGGCAAAGTGGCAAGGCAAAGCCTCCATCACAATCACCATCCTCTCTCCCTTAATTCCCTGGCCTCAAAATGGTAAGAATCAATTGGCACGCACGCAGCATTCATTCAGTTCAGCGGACCATCCGTATATCCAGATGTACAAGCATCAACGAGTTGGGATAAGCACGCACGGTGCACCACCACATCCAATCCATTTCGGTTACAGGTCGTCTTCAGCTGCGTCAGTGCACTGCGGAAGAGCATGGACAGAGAGATCATTTTCTGTAGCTTTCACCATTCAATTCGAAGCAAAGGGAAAATCCATGCCCACCACCCAACTGGATCACGCAAGACTTTCTTGTTGATTGATTGCTTTGATTGAGTGATATATCACAACTCATCTTATTTAATTTATGTCTAGCATCGAGGAGGAAACGTGAATCCTTCAATTCTAGAAGAAGGCCTGCATTGTTGATCCATTGCTTTGTTCTCAAGAGACAAGGAACCGTGCAATGGTTGCATGTCATCGATCAGCAAACAGTCAACACTCAACAGGTCGCTATACATGGCTAATGCTACAACAGTACTAACAAATAACACTGAGAAGAATGAGTTGTTGAGATGGCTGTGTTGGTCTAAGGTGTGGGCCACTCTCAACTCCGTTTTTTTTTTTGTTAATAAAAAAAAAACTAAACAACGCCCTATTCCGAGTTGAGACATCAATCAAAGTTTATATTATCAGGCAGGCAGAATCAAATATGGGAAACAGGTTACAAACTTACTAACCAAGACATACAGTGGACACGGCAGTCCAGGTCCAGGTAAAGGCTCCTGGACAATTCAGGTTTTGCACTACCCAAATATTACCTCAAATATCTCGACTCCTGGACTGTCATCCTGCGTATCCACTCTAAATTTTACTCCAACTACTCTATTCTCAAGTCCTCCTCTTTCTGTCAATGGAACTTAACAAATGTGAAATGTCTTGAGTTCCAGCAACTTAGCAATACACAAACAACGCTGAAGCACAAACACTAGCTTGGAAAGTTCGCCTGCTCTTGAACTTCACCAACTGTAGAGAGGAGGCAATCAGGTGTCATACAACTGGCATCAGAGCAATGCCTGATTGAGGTTTTGGTAGTAGTAACATACCAGGAAGTTCAACTGCAAAGTTAGCTTGAGCATCAGCAGCCGAGTTGAATTCCTGTGTATCAAAAGAAGTGACAATTTAGCTGCCAGCTTTTATAAGAGACTGTCATGCAAACATCGAATCCAGTTATAGGGATTCCTAGCAGCAAGTTATGCTTGTGTGTGCCTACTGAAAAGATTCTCAGAAAAACTGAAGAGATTCATCACCCTCAGAATTTGCTGTATCGTGACTATTTCTTTTTTACTCGAACACACAAGAGATCTGCAAGCTTTTGTAGTAAAGGTATCTTGACGATTCAATAAAAGGTTCTAATAAGTCTCACAATCCATATAGATTTCAACCTATATGTCTACATACTACTTTGAAAAAGATAATGTCTGCACATTAGACACATGAACGAAATTGCTGGAATAAATATGTTAACTAGCAGTCTGCGCTTGGAGATAGATGATATGATGCAATCATGAATTCGTCATGCAACAATCTGGTGCATCACTTGTCACTCCTTCCATTTCCAGCCGCTACCGCGCAATGCCAGTTTATGCCACCTTTGATCCAAGGGACACTATATGGCACTTGCTATCTTTCGAGAATTGAATATATGCAAATGCCAAGAAAACAAAAATTCATGACAAAGAATCTATGGTGCTGGTAGCTTCAAGCCCTAAAAATAGAACAAATGAATAATATAATACAGTGCACAGCATTCACAGGTCCAAGACTATAAAGCTGACTGGTACACGGTAAATTTAAAGAAGGTCACAATACAGGGGAGAGATGCGATGCCTACCCTCAAAACATGGCTGATTTGAAATGAAAGAAACGTTCCCTTTAGCTCCTTAACCTTCTTGTACAAGTCAGACATATTATCATTCCTAGTGCGCCAAAGATCTTGAACCTGCTCCAAAAGGTCCAATGTGTTGCGTTAGTTAATAATGAGTGGAACGATGTTAGAGCTACTAGATGCTAGAGAAGTTCTCTTCCAGAGAGCTCTACCAATTAGGTTCACCAGATCTTAAGGCCTAAATTCGATGAAACCTGATTTGAATAAAATAACGTGAACTTTTTTTTTGGGGGGGGGGGGGGGGGGGGGGTGTGTGTTATCTAAAGTAACTGGATAAAATTTCCATTTTGTGAAGATAAGCAGAATAATATATGATATGGTCCAATCACGTTCGAGGTGGCAGATGAGGCACAAATAAATAACATTTGAATTTATCATTTCTCCACAAAATTCAAAGCTTTAGTTGAAGTTGAAGAGTCAGAACGAACTGAACATAAGTCCTTCTCTATCAACGGTTCATGGTTAAACATACAAGATGAGAAAAGCAGCAAAAGTGTACAACCACTAACCTGGTTGCAGACAAGCTTAGAATCTCCTTGAGCACGGACGTACTTGAATCCCTTCTTGGCAGCATATTTCAGCCCCAGGATTAGTGCACGGTATTCAGCAGCGTTGTTGGTTGCAATTCCCAAACCCTCACGTAGTTGAGCAATCTTCAATTCAAGAGCATAACACAGTAAGCAGCTAGTCATGATAGCTGAATAATAGTAATGTAACACACCAGCTTACCGACTGATTGGTCTACATACCACAGATCCATCTAAGCGCCTTATTATTGCTCCAGCACCTGCTTTACCAGGATTTCCTTTAGAAGCACCATCAAATTCAAGAATACAAGACAGCTGCAAAAGAGAAAGTCTGTAAGTGAGAACAAGTCGACGTATTTCAGAGTGAAGATAAGTCCCAAGTGTACATGCTATATCAAATCGTTACTAAAGAAGCAAACCAAGAAACAGGACAGAAGCGTGTAGCTGGAGAAAATTGCACGATTCATACTCACATGGCTATCCGGCAATGGTTCCTGCTCAGCAACTTTGGGGTGCTTGTTTGACGGCCCGGTTTCCTTGCGAAAACGAATGTCGGTGCGAGTAAATGAGTTTTGTAGAAAGCTCATCAAGCGCTGTCAAGATAATTACAGTGAAGAAAATGACACTCACGATCTCCTGTGACCTTTTCAAAGTAGACGATGAAGTCGCATCAGGTTGCTGAAACCAAACGTTGCACAATCGAAAGCTCTATGAGAAATGTTATCGATATATCCAAAATCAGGTAGTAACGCAGCTGGCTAAGGACTTTGTTGAAACTAACTCTTTGGGTGATAATATGAGCTTTCTTCCCATTTATAAATAAATACCATGTCTAGAAAATAATGAATTGACATCCAGAGTAGAATGAATTGGCATGGCAAACCGGCCCAGCTAGCTGAGAGCTTCTACTGGTAAGGATGTGATGGCATCAGTGCCATTACATGTTGCCAAGAAAAATTGGTGGACACTACCATTGGGGAATCCATAGAACATACATACATTGGGCAGCATTTTGGCTGCGAAGAAGCTGGGCTGGAGGTTTGTTTACCTGGAATGGGCAGGGAACGAGATCGCCGAACAACTCATCCCTGGCGTCCGCTGCGTCAATGGAGTACAGCGCGTTGCTTAGCCCCCGCGCGGCGAGATATTCCTCGGTGTCTTTGCGCAAAGAGTAGCCTTTGAAGACGGTGACGGAAGGGTCGCACACCGATTTGCTGACTTGAGCTTGGCATTCGCTGAGGGTCCTGTAGATGCCGATGACGTTCCCCTTGCGGACGACGTAGAAGGGTTCGCCGGCGTCCATTGGCGGCTCTGAGGCCGCGGTGGATCCCTTGGAGGAGCGGCGGCGGGAGGAGGAGAACAAGCGGGTGGTGGGCTGAGGGACGAGAGCGAGCCTGAGAGGCAAGAGGGTTCGCCTCCTCCACGGAGCTCTGGAAAAGAGTAATCCACAGAGAGAAGAAGAGCAGCTCCGAGCCAACATGAGAGGTTACCAACTGCCGCCGCCGGAGCCGGAGCCAGCTGCCGCCGCCGCCGCCGCTCACCTGACCTCCACTTCGGGGAATCGGAGGCGGAGACGAGCGAGACCACCGAGCGATGATGTGTTGGGCCTTTTGGAAAGATAGATAGCAACGGGCCAGGTACTGGGCCTTGTCGGCCCAGTATTATTCACTCTGACTCGGAGAATTTTTTTTATTTTTAATCGAATTTTTTATTATATTTTTATTAATAACCGCTCGTTTTCGAAATTTGCAAAACTAGTCGCCTAATCGCCCGGACGATAGGCGATAAGCTCTTGTCGCCCAATTGCCGGGCGACAAGCCGCAAATATCCCGCCCCATGGGCGACAAGGCGCGGGGCGCGGGCGGTGGGGCCCAGTCGCCCGATGGCCGGGCGACAAGGCCGCAATCTCCCGTTCCACGGGCGACAAGGCGCGGCGCGTCCGCGGTGGGGCCCAGTCGCCCAACGGCCGGGCGACAAGGCCTGAATCTCCCATTAGCCGGGCGACAAGAGCGGTGCCGAGGCCCAATCGCCCAACCCTTGGGCGACAAGGTCCTACCGTCGCATTGCCACTCCTGCGCTCCCATCGTCCACGCCAAAGTGAGAGGGAGCTTCTCGTTCTTCGTCTATCTATTTCAAGGGTCCAACCAACAGACACACACAAAAAGGTAAACACTTTGCCATGGCCAACAGAGGAGGACGGCGAGGAGGAAGGAGAGGAGGGAGACCGGGGGCTGCATTCCAACCTCTTGAAGACTGGGTTTGGCATGGAGAGAGAGGTCCGTCAACATATGATCCACCTATTCCAGAGTTCCCTCTTGAGTCTAAAGATGAGTTCGACCCTGTTACTAATCCACTCAGAGAGTATGACAACCAAAAATTTGTTTGGCCAAAATGCGCCCATAGGGAAGATTGCCTCGTTCAAATGTTCGACGGCCAATGTGAGGGTGGACGCCGCTTCTTCAGGTGCCCATATGGAGAAGTAAGATTTTTTGTATACTTATTAAGTCTTTCTAACCGTATGCATACAAAGTACCTCACTTCTTTTTTTGCAGAGTCATGAGGATGAAGAGAACTGTGGCTTCACGAGGTGGGTGGATCCGAAGCCTATTGGTGTGACCGCCGAGTACATTAGCCACCTTCAAAATCGCATACAAGACCTAGAGCGTGAGCTTGAGACCGCAACTCAATCCAGAGCCGGCGAAAGCCAAGAGTTGGTCATTAGCATTGCTGGGCCCGAAACTATGTGTCTTGATCCATTCTGCAGGTGCCCGCACCACAAGGCAGGGCCGGCGAACCCACCACCACAGCCGCCGCCACCACCAGCACCGCCATCTTACTATGGTGCCTACGAAAACTACGCTACTCGCAGTCAGGGGGACAGTCCAACTACAGTCCATGGGACTAGATTTCGCATTAAAACCTGGCTAATGTTCCATGCTCATTGTTCAATGTTGCATTTTCAATTCCCTAAGGCATGTAAGGATTAGTGTCACTGTTCAATCATGTCACTGTGTCACTGTGCAATCATGTCACTGTGTAATCAGGTCACTGTTCAATCATGTCACTGTGTAATCACCAGGTCACTGTTCAATCAGGTCACTGTTCAATCATGTCACTGTGTAATCAGGTCACTGTGTAATCAGGTCACTGTTCAATCATGTCACTGTGTAATCAGGTCACTGTTCAATCATGTCACCGCAAAAGAAAAGCACTGAAATATAGGTACATAGGTAAATAAATTACACTGGCATGTTCGGTACACATAACTACTAACCTAATTGTGCACCGTACTAATCCTGACATGCCTTAGGAAATTGGAAATGTAACATTGAACGAGGATAATACACATTGGCTAGATATAAGACGTCACCGATACAAATGCAATTATGTCCCACATAAAACTACTACGATAAGGGAAGGACAATTGCTTTAGGATACTTGAAATTGAAAAGCGAGCATGAATGTAAGTAATGCTGCTACTTAGGCCCCCTTTGTGCCCGTCGAGCTTCCTCGCGCCATGCAGCTACTTGTTGAGCATGGCGTTGATGAGCTTCTTCCTCACGCTGTTGGCTTCGTGCCATTGCACGCTGGCGTGTTTGCTCTTCACGGCGGCGACGTTCATCCATTGCTGCCTTGATCCTTTGCTCCATTAGTTCCTCCCTTGTAGGTTGGGCGTGCGGAATGTTTTGTTCCCTTTGCCCTATAGTTGGACGTGCCTGTTGGAGCCTTTCATGGTCAGCCATCCTCATGAGGTATTCACTTGTGGTTTCGGCTTCGATGCTTGCACGAGTAGCATTTGTGGGCCGAACCGAATCAATCCATTGCTTGAAGTCACAACCCTGAAGAGGGGAAAATGTTGTAGCGTTACAGACTGGAAAATATTACAGGTGTTAGAGAAATGTTTAGTTACCATGAAATCAGGGTCCAAATCAGGACACCCAAAGAACCTCATGCCACGTGTGGCACGCTTTGTCGACGTTCTAATCATGGCTCGATGACCGCACTTGCATAGCGGCCGGTCGCTCCAGGGAGGCAATGGAAGGCTTCTGTTGCTCGACTCAGCCATGTGGACGGTTTGGTGCAAGGTACCTTGTTTTCTTTGCGCAACCCATCATATTTATATGCGAAGGTAGGCATTGGATGCTTTGTGCAATCCATGCCACCTTTGCTTTTGGACTTGATGCTCATCGGATGCTCTGCCTGTTGCTTTGATGTAGTGATGCAGTGATTGTGGCCTGCCCTGGCTGCAATAATTATTGTCGGGACATGACCGGAATTGAAATGACCGGTCACTGGTGTTGTCACAGGTGTCGGGACACATGCAAGCTTCATTGATTTTCATTGAGGCCGATGTAAAGAAGTAGGCCCTTTGAAACATAATTGAGAACACGTCGAGTGTACATAGATGGATGAAAGGAAAACAACCCGGCTTGCACATTAATACTTAGAATGAAACATACATAGATCGGATGTGAACAATGACGTGTTCTATGCACATAATGACTAACCTGACTGTGCGTGGATCTAATCCTAACACGCCATTCATACATAGCACACAACATACATAGATTGGATGGAAACAATGGCATGTTCCATGCACATGATGAGTAACCTATGCATGGATATAACACGCCTTAGGGAATTAAAATTGGTTGACAGTGAACATGGTAGAACGGAATATCCGGGTTATGCATGACACAATCCACTAATCATCGTCCAGGTAAAACGACTCGTAGCCGTCATCCTCCGCCTTGGAAGATGAGCCTGTTTTGCCCTTGGCCTTGTCGCGAAGCTCGTCCAACTCCCACTTCTTCTTCAACTTCACCCATTCCTTATCTTTAGGCGAGATAACGTGATCGATCCATTTTACAAAGTCACATCCCTTCGGCAAGTCGTTGTATTTGCTTTCCCTTTGGTAAGGATATTTTTTTGCCCTCTCCCTTGTCTGCGTAAACAATATATATAGTTAAAGTACATCAAACACACGGAACTTTCATCGACAGCAATTAGATATCATACCGTGGAAGGAAATGTCTCCAGATCGTTCTCATCTTCCTGGGGGCACTTCCAGTAGCGCCTTCCCCAACTGTCCATCTCGAAAGATACACTAGATACGCACATTTTTCCGCAGTGGCACTGAGGCGTCTCTTCGAATCTTGTTGGTGGTGCTTGGGGATTCAGAAAGGTGTCTCTGTTAGGGTCGTTTGCAGGAGGTCCATTGCGCCACTTTGCAAGCGCCGCATCGAGCTCTCTTCTCGCCCTGATACGAGGTGGTGAGTCGTCCTCATCCATTGTGAGGCACTGAGGCTTGTGACATACACCTTGCACATAGGGTCAGTTTATATAGCAGTCGAATGCCTAAATTGAGCTTGTCGCCCTTTAGACCGGCGACTCATGCCTTGTCGCCGCGATTGGTCCTTGTCGCCTCGCAGAGCGGCGACTGGGCCTTGTCGCCCGGACAGCGGGCGACTGGGCCCCACCACTCCGTCCCTCGCGGCGCTCCCGCCTCTCGTCGCCTATTCGCCGGGCGACTAGGATCTTGTCGCCCATAGTTGGGGCGACTAGGATATCGTCGCCCTTGTGTCGGGCGACAAGCCCTAATCGCCTAGTACCTGGGCGATTGGGCGACTAGTTTTGCAAATTTCGAAAACGAGCGGTTATTAATAAAAATATAATAAAAAATTCGATTAAAAATAAAAAAAATTCCTGACTCGGACCCCGGCCTCGTCGTGGTGGTGGTCGCTTTCCTCCTTTTCCTTGGGTTGGTTTTCTCCTCCGCCATCCCACCTTGGTCTTGGTCGATTCCTGTTTCCACCCCCTCCTCGATTCCTCCTCGATTGGCGATTGGAAGGCGGAGCAGATCGCTCGAAGCCCCGATCTCAAATCCAAGAGAGGCGGCGGAGTAGGAGAAGGAAGGCGCCATGGACGGCGCCAACTGGCGTCCTACCCAGGGGGCTGACCCTTCCGCCGTCGCCGGCGTGGACCCCAACGCCGCCGCCCCAGCCGGAGGCGACTGGCGCGCCCAGCTCCAGCCCGAGGCGCGCAGCAGGATCGTCAATAAGATGTATACCCGCACCCCTCTCTTCCCCTCCCATCCCCTTCGATTCCATCCCAAAATTCAATCTTTTCATCTAATAAATTTGACAACAAATAAAATCTTTTTTTATTATTATTTCTTCATGGTCATTGCCTCCCTCTTATTACATGCATACTATCGACTAATGATTTTTTCGATCCGTCCGTGCACAAGGACCATTGCTCAGCATCTCTCCGCCTAACTTTTTATTTACTAGTAAATGTTTGCTCTCCGATTGCTGGCTCAATATCCCCCAACAGAGGAATGCTCTAATTATAGGCATAGTAATGTGATCCTTCCTATATTACGACATCGTCTCTCCAATCTGTCCGGGTATCTTAATTATAAGCATTTAAAACATCACAAGCTCATTTGCTCAAAGATACAAATTTGTCATTGTTAGGTCATCTCTGCATCATATACACTGCGAGGAACATACATAACACATAAAATACAAATTCATTATGCATGTCTTCTACTTCTGGCTCTAGGACTCATCAAAATAATTATGTACATAAATCAGGCACTTGTTTGCTTGTTTCACCGGACATATTATATTTTAGCCACAAAAATAAAAAACTTCCCACAACCATTATATGATTTCTATCTCACATCTTGTGTTACGTGTGCAGAATGGAGACTCTGAAGAAGCATCTGCCAGTATCAGTACCAGAGGGGCTGAGTGAGCTTCAAAAAATTGCTGTACGATTTGAAGAGAAGATATACACTGCAGCAACCAACCAGGTACATTTACCTATTGGAGGTGGGAAAGTGGGTTCAGATGTCAGAAACTGTGCGGGCCGGTAGTACAAAAGGCCGATCTTGTACACATTAGGGCATTAATTTTTTTATTGCATAAAATCATCCGTATAATTAGTAATTAATATTTTCCTATATCTTCTTTATCGTGTTGGATTTATTTGTGTTGTACTTTGAATAAGTTCAGCCTATTATTCCGCTGCTCACGTTTATGCATCACGTACCTTTCCATATACCTGGAACTTGGTATATTTTGGACGCAACCTTCTGCTAAAAGGGGAGTAATTTACTCAAGTAATATCCTTTATACTATACACTCATTTGCCTTGGATTAAACATCTCTCTCCCTTAGTTTAAAAGAGAAAAGAAACGGCAGAAGCAATTCCTTTCATCTGGTCTGTTGAGGCTAGGACATACAATTGGCAAGATATTATTAGACAATGCACCTTGCACGTATGCACATGGCTATATTTTATCATTACTGAACAAAATCTTAATATTCTTTTCTTTTTTGCATTACTCAGTCTGATTACTTGCGGAAGATTTCTCTGAAAATGCTCTCAATGGAGAGTCAGACAAAGTCACAACAAAACCCTGGAAATGCTCAAGTGATTCCGAATCAAAATGCACCTGGTGCAGGTATCACAGGTAGCAAATCCAACTTTACTTTTTCATGTTCTGTGTATTTGCTACTAAAAGATTTGGGTACCATAAGGCATTTGGGACAACTTTTTTTTTTTCATGCTGGGATGTAGTCACTAGATTTATTGGTGTCAATGTCCATTTTACGGTGATATTAATGGCTTTATTTTGAGATTAGAGGGGGGAACCATGTTATCAAAGCTTGCATGGTCACTGCTGGCATGCATAATTCTTACATGTGGTTTGAGTTTTTCTCCATTTCGTATAGCCGTTTGTTTCATATCAGCAAATCAAAGATGACGAAGGGAGGAATACCATGGAAATATAAGAAAATCTCCTATTAGAGATGCTCAGATCAATGGAAGGAAGATAGTTATCATCACTGTTATCTATTTTCATTTTAAAGGAAAATGTTGGTATAGCTAATATCATGGGCTGCCATGATTCAGATGTTTATTTAGTGATTTTAAGCGAGATGCAATTATACTTTAGTAATTCCCAAAACGCAGAAGCTCACTACGATTTGAATTTTATCTGCAACATGCTGAGTGCTTCTGAATGCTTGTACAATTTTAAAATAAACATCGTTGTCTTAACATGTTTATGGTATATTTTCTAAAACAGCACCTGGACTTCCTCCACAAGGCAGTAATCCAGCACAGTCATCAGCAATCCCCTTGATGTCTCAGCAACAGACCCGGCAGCCAAATACTTCTGCCTCAGTACAAGGTTCTTCTCTCCCCAGTCTTGGTCAGAGCTTACAGGGTGTTGGCCAGACATCCACGCTGCAGAATATGCCTGGCATGCCACAAAACACTATGAACAATGGCATGGCACAAAGTGCTTCACAAGATATGTATGCTGCACAAAGGCAAATGGCAGGAAGGCAGCAACAGCAACAACAAGCACAGAGTCAATTAATTTATCATCAGCAGAAAATGTTGATGAACCAGAAATTGCAGCAGAATTCGCTTATGCAACCACACATTCAGCAGCAGCAATCTCTGCTGCAGCCAACACAGATGCAGTCTTCGCAGCAGCCCATGATGCAAATGTCATCCGGCCTTCAGCCAGGGCAGTCAAACATTCCGCAGACACAGCCGATGACAATGCAGTCGACTACTCAACAGAATTCACTGAATTCAGTTCAACAATCTGTGCAATCACTACTCCAGCAACCTACGCAGTCTGCTGTCAGGCAACAGCAACATCCACAGCCCATGCATCAACAGCCTTCTCTGCAACAGGCTCAAACTCAACAGCCCAACGTTTCTTTGCAACAACAGCAGCAACAGTTAATGGGCCAACAGCCAAATCTGCAACAAAACCAATTAATTGGTCAGCAGAATAATGCTGTTGAGATGCAACAGCAGCAAAGGCTACCAGTTCAGTCAAATAATCTCTTGAACATGCAGCAGACACAGCAAATGCTGAACCAACAGTCTATGCCCATGCACCAGTCGCAACAAATGGGTTCCCAGGCAAATATGTCAAGTCTACAGCAGCAGCAGCAACAGAATCAACAGCAGCAGCTTCTTGGAACTGTGCCTAATGTTTCAAATATTCAACGGATGCATATGTTACAACAAACAAAGGCAGCGGTTCAGCAACCACAGCAGCAACAACATGCTCAGCAGCCATCAATGGGTTTGATGCAACCTCAGTCTCAGCAGAACCAACTTCAGCAACCACAACAGCATATGATGTCACAGTTTCAGTCTCAGCCTAATCAACTGCCGCAACAATTAGGAATGCAACAGCAACCTTCAATGCAACAAAGACTTCAGACTTCAGCTGGCATGCTCTTGCAACAAAATAACAATGATCAACAAAAGCAATATATTCAGGCGCCGAGGGGCCTTCAAGAAGTTTCGTCCAGTAGTAAGTTCCTCATATACTATCTCAGCAGAGCACGCTTTTGTTTATGGTTCTACTTGCTTTTTTCTCCTTATGTTGTGTAAGCCTACCCTTTTTTATGCATTCTTTCAGAGCACACTACTTAGAATTTTAGATTGTTAATCTCTGTTGGCCCCGTAGCTGAATTGGTTAGGTGGCTCTAGTAGCACTCCTCAGGTCCTGGTTCGACTCCCCGTGGGAGCAAATTTCAAGCTGGGGTTATTAAAAAAATCCCCTCTTCTGTCCCACGCCAAAGCACAGGTCTAAGGCCTGGCCCAGGTCGTTGGTCGTTCTCACACGGGCCGCGGTGCTGCTGAGTAAGGGTGGGGCAGGGGTTCCGGGGTTTTCTCGACCTGAGTGAGAAGGTCTTCTCTATGCAAAAATGCCCGGGGCCGCAGGTCGATATTTTTGTGGGATCTTGTAAGCCTACCCTTTATTGTGCAAGACCGTACTTTTTTTACTTGCTGTTTTTCCTTTTCCACCGTATTCTGTAAAGCCAGTGTTTATGCTTCGAGAAACCAAGAACAAGCTTCATATTGATCTAAAAAATTGTTGCTGAACACTGCATATATATAACTCAGATTTAGTTGATTGTCAAAAATTGTCCCAGTTTACCTTTTATTTTCTTCTCCCGGTTGTATTTAGCTTTTTACAGTAGTAGTCACATGTATTTTTCTTTTCACTCGCTGCTTGCATCAGTTTACATGTTTTGATAGCTGCTATTTGAGTTTTGACAACCTTTCTGTGCAGCATCTGTGGACTCCACTGCTCAAACTGGTCATCCAGGTGCAGGTGATTGGCAAGAGGAGATATATCAAATGGTAAAGCATGGCACAACCCCACTGACACTTCCCATGCTTTCAACTCACTTGCCTGTTTTTAGATTTTGTGGAAAAAGTCATCCGTAATAAAGATTCTAGATCACACTGAGCCAGACTGATGGAAGATGAAATAACATACATTGCTGAGAATTAAATAGGATTTTTCTCTACTTTCTGTTGCCCCTCAATTTGTTTTTACTACTTTTGTTTTGTTCTGGTCCCCACCATACCTATTATTTCCTTTTTACAGTAAGTTGGAATTGAAATTCCTTTTGTGGCACATTAGGATGGCGTATATATGTGTGTGCAATATTCTGGCAATTATTTGAAGTATATAAGGGATCGGTGTGAACGTGGTGTTTTGATGTATAGAGATGTTATTAGTTTCACGCAGTACTCTTGAACATGTAGTTGACTAACTGAATTTATTTGAAAACTCCATGATTTGTGTAGCGGGCATTGTAATTTAGTACTTTACCGCGTTATTTCAAAATCTATGCTTGTAATTGTTTCCTGACTATCTGTCTGTCATATTTTTAACGTAATGGCAGCCATGCCTCATTTTTTTCAATACTTTCCGAGATTCATCTATATGTGACCTCTGAACAAACTTATTCCTTTTATTATGTTTTTCTGCAGATTAAGGTCTTAAAAGACCAGCACTTCGCAGAACTGAGTGATTTGTACAATAAGATATCTATGAAGCTACAACATATTGACAACCACATGCCATCTCAAAAGCAAACAGACCAGTATGAAAAGATGAAGAGCTTTAAAGTAATGTTGGAGCGCACAATGCAGTTCCTGCAAATCAGCAAGAGTGGCATTCAGCCTGGTCTCAGGGAAAAAATCCCTGCATATGAGAGGCAAATTATACATATCCTAAATTCACAAAGAAGGAAGCCTGTGCAGGCAGCAGGACATCAACAGTTTCCGCAATCTGGTGGGCAATCGGGCTCTAACATTTCACAGCAACATCAGGCCCAAGGTTTGCAGCAGCATGATAGTCATGCTAATCAGATGCCTCAAGCAAGTTTACCAAGTATGAGCGCAGGAGTACAGTCCTCAGCTGCAGCTGGTGTCCATCATGTACCTGCACCGCAAGCAACAAACTTTGGTGTTCCAGCGACACAGCAAAATGTTGCAAACGCACAGCAGGCTGGCTCTACTTTGGAGACTGCTCAAGTAAATAATTTTACTTCTGTGCAGCATGGTTCAGTGGGTGGTGCATTGCAACAGGGAAGCACTGGGTCCATGCAGGGTGCAATGAATGCACAGCAGCAGTCTAGTGGTAACATGTTAGCTCACAATTCGATGAGTACAATGCAGCCTAATACCAATTCCATGCAAGCAAATGCAAGCTCATTGCAGCAGCTAAAGCAGCAGCAGGAGCATCACATGATGCAAAGTCAGCAAATGAAACGTCAGATGATTCATCAGTTACAGCAAAAGCAGATGCTTCAGCAGCCACTTCCAATGCAACAACAATTACAGAAACAACAGCAAGCTCAGATGCAGGTTCCACAGCTTCATTCTGGAAATGATGTGAATGAGCTGAAGGTTAGACAAGGAGCTGCACTGAAACCTGGAATGTATCAGCAGTTGGGCCAACGGGGCAACTATTATCAGCAGTTGAAACAGGGTGGTGCATTCCCGATTTCTTCACCGCAAAATCTCCAAGCATCATCTCCACAAATTTCCCACCATTCTCCTCAGGTTGATCAGCACAATCTGTTGCCATCTCAACTCAAGACTGGGACGCCATTGCATTCAGCTAACTCACCATTTGTTCCATCTCCATCCCCACCTGTTGCCCCATCTCCTGTACCAGTGGATTCCGATAAACCTCTGTCCAATTTATCATCACTTACTAACACTGGACAGACTGCGCATCAGCAAACATCCCTTGCACCTCAGACACAATCAATAGCTGTTAACACGCCAGGTATATCAGCGTCGCCCTTACTAGCAGAATTCACAAGTGCTGATGGAAGTCAAGCTACCATGCCAACTCAAGTTCCAACCAAATCAAGTGCTGCAGAAAGGCCTCTGGATCGTTTACTTAAAGCAGTGAGTAATTAATTTGCCATTTTTTTTTATTTTGACTTGCTTGAAATTAAGTGGATGCAGTGAAAAAAGAAGTTGAATTTGATTACTATTTCAATCTACTAATCTATTCTATGTAGATTCAAGATAATATAATAGAAGGAATCTAAAGTGTCGTAGAAAAACTATATGTAGTTCTTTCTTCCACACTTTATGATTCCAACCAGATCCTGTCATTTAAGACTTGGATTTTTATTTTGTGTAATCCCTTTTTCATTTCTTCAATGATTAATTGAAATTCCATAATCATTTTGGCTGGCAGTTTTTACATAAGTTCATATTTCCTTTATTTTATTGATTTGTTGCTTGATCAGTATTGTTCCGAATATATTGTTGAGCGTGATTAATTTCATAAATAGCTCTACAATTTTCTGAAACATACTTGCATAACAACATGAGCATGAAGAAGAGTTTTTTCTTGAAAGAGATAGGTACATCATGCCTTTTTTTTTCTAGCAACATCCTTTGTATATATGCCATACTAAAGTTGGTGCAAGGAAATACTTCCATCAGCTAATACTTGAAATTATAAGAATGTCTTTTCATTTATCTCGTGCCATCTGCATATAAAAAAAATGAAAGCATGTGTTTGCATGGAATGGTTTAATCAACCTGATTTCCTTATGTCTCTTCATAATCCATATGTTCCTTTGGTAGTTCTCAGGTTCTCCTTGTATGATACCACACGAGATGTCATTTAAACCCTTTCATTTAATCCCATAAATTACTTTCATATCTTTTCCCATTTGATTCATGTTCAACTTTGTGTTGTGATGATGTAGTTACGAACAACGCAGCGCCAGTCTCTAAGTGCTGCAGTTAGCGATATAGGGTCTGTTGTCAGCATGATTGACAGGATTGCTGGATCAGCACCTGGTAACGGTTCTAGAGCTGCTGTGGGCGAGGATCTTGTTGCTATGACAAAGTGTCGCCTGCAAGCCAGGAACTTTATAACGCACGATGGGAGTGGTGCATCAAAGAAAATGAAGCGTGACACGAGCGCTATGCCTCTTAATGTATCATCAGCAGGAAGTGTCAATGATAGCCTCAAGCAACCATATAGTGTGGATACCCCTGAGTTACAATCAACTGCAACCTCACGTGTTAAGTGGCTAAAAAATGAGGTTTGTTTCTCTTAAAACCTTTTGCAGATAAACTATTTAAAGCATGACTGTACCAGTAGTTTTTGGAACTTGCATACATGGACCTGAAGCAGATTTATGGTCTTTTAAACCGTTTGCTATGAAAAGTAGTTTGTTACATTGCATTTTTGCGTGATATCCTGCCCATCCTTTTGAAGGTGAACCATGCTCTACTGGAGGAGATTCAAGAGATAAACCAACAGCTTATAGATACGGAGCTCCATGTATGCGAGGATGATGCTGAGTCATTTGCTGCTACATCTGAAGGTGCTGAAGGGACAGTGATTAAATGTACGTTTACTGCTGTTGCTGTTAGTCCCAGCTTGAAGTCCATGTTTGCTTCAGCACAAATGGTGAGCTTCCAGACCCTTGCATCATGCTCTACTTTGTGAACCTGTGGCACTGGCTCATGTTTGACTGCGTTTGCAGAGTCCAATTTTACCGTTGAGGTTGCTTGTTCCTGCTAGTTACCCAAAATGCTCTCCGGTGCTCCTGAACAAGTTTCCGGATGAGCAAAGGTGCGTAGCCCAAAAGTAGAATATACCACACATGGTGCATCCTGCTTGTTTAGGTGTAAAAAAAACTTGACGATTGTGGTGGTGGCTGTGCAGAAACTCGGATGACCTTTCTACCAAAGCGAAGTCAAAGTTTGGCATATTGCTCCGAGGTCTGGCGGAGCCCATGTCGCTGCGAGAGATTGCGAGGACATGGGATGCTTGTGCCCGCAAAGTGATTGCAGAGTATGCTCAGCAAACTGGTGGAGGCAGCTTCAGCTCAAGCTACGGTTGTTGGGAAAGCTGCGTTGGCGCTTGATGCAGCATTTCTTGTGACCTGTTGCAAAGTGTCCTTCTGACGACTATATTTATACGGCCCCGTAAGTAGCAAGCAGCTGAGGGAACAAATATGCCGCTTGTGTAATTTCTGATTGTATCTGCGGAGTCATTATTTGTGTACAGAACAGGTAGACTGGCCGATCCAAAATGTATGCGTTGCTGCCCAATTTCCTTGGTACTGGATTTTCTACTACATATGCTTCCGGTGGCTGGGATGAGTTGTGGCGCCTCAGCTATAGAGCATTACTAAAATAGTTTTTTTATTTTTTTGATAATACGTATCTGCGTTAGAGCATCTCCAGCAGGGTCCTTAAACAGGGACCCTATCTCATATTTGAAGGCTCACAGCAAAAAATGCACTCCAGCAGAGGTCTTATAGCCTTTATACTGGCTTTTATTTTGCTCAAGCCCCTAAATCACCCCTCCCATCCTTTTGTTTTCATGCCCACTCTTCAGGCCTTCAAAAGCCAGCTGTCATGGGCCCCACGTCCTTTTCCCCTTCTCGCGCACGCTCGCTCTCTCCCGCGCCGCCGGCGCGGGCTGCGACTCCCTTCCCGTGACGGCGCACCACAGTTGAGCCCCGACCCCGCCCCATCCCTTCCCCTTCGCAGGTGGCCGAATTTGAGCCGCCATGGATACCGCCGCCGTCTGGTGCCGGCTTCGTGCGGTGACGACGCCATGGCTCTCCACGGCCGCCCTCTCCCCTGCTGCGCTCGAACTCGCCGCGCCTCGCCCGCCGCCGCGCGCGCGAGCCCTCCGCCGCCGCCACCATGGCTTCACTCCTCTTCCCTACACATGCGCAGATCTGAGGCCACCGTCGCCGCCATGGGTCTCCACCGTTGCGTTCGCCTTCCCTCCCCAGGCAGCCCCGGCCTTCCCCTTCCCGGAGCCGTGCACCAGCCCCGCCCCAACCACGCCGGCGTGCATCGCCGCAGCCGCGCCCCTGCCATGCCGCCTCCCTTGCCAGCCGAGCGCCGGGACGCCGTGGCATGGAGGACGCACCCGCCTTGCCCCGCGGCAGCGCGTCCTGCCCCGCCGCCCTGCTCCTCGCGAGCACCGACGCCGCCCTCTCCCCCGCGCGCGCCGCTATGGCCTTGCTCGCTCCGCGCGCAACGCCGCCCCTGCTTGCCGCCATGGCTCGCCCTGCTGCTCGCGCTATGTGCACATGGAAGGGGCGAGAGCTGAGAGGATAAGATTGAGGAGATGGGTCGATGACAAATGGGTCCCGCATGTCAGGTTGAAATGAGAGGTGAGATTTGAGAGCTACTGCTGGAGTGGATGTCAAAAAATAGGACCCTAAATTTACATGCCAGCCCCGAAATGCCTTTTAAAGGCCAGTTTTAAAGGCTACCGTTGGAGATGCTCTTACTGAATAAGGGAAACGTACAAGTACGCATACACGAACAGATACAGAGCCTGTTCGATAGGCTGTTTTGCAGCCATTTTTCTGTAGCGGCTACAGAAGAAATAACTGCAAACACTATAGCGACTGCAGAAGAAATAACTACGAACACTGTAGCGGCTGATAAGCAGGAGAGCAGACGAACAGGCTAACATACGGAAAGGATACAGGTGCGGCTGTCCAAATGTGGCTGCTCCATCGCTTGTCCAAAATCCAATGATATATACTCCTACTCCTGTCCTAGATAGTCACATCTGCTGTGCTGTGTTGTGCATCGGCATTGATCATGCACTACTAGTAATAGTAGTTGACAAAAGAAATGTGATGATCCATCCACGTGGGATGGACCCGATCGATCGATAGATGGATGGAGCCAGCCAAAATGCACGAACCTGCACTGGTACAGTTCGTGCAGACCATACATGCGTTGGATCTGATAGATTGATACTCTGGAGATTCTCCTCTTTTTCTTTTTATTTCCCCCAAATTTCTTGACCGATCGGAGAGGTCCTCATCCCGCGGCATGCATTCAGCTGGTTCAATTCGTCGATCGTACATGTCATCATCGATCAAAGTACATGCTATCTAGCTGAGCTGGTCCCATAAGCAAACACCCTTTCCTAGTACTCCATCAACCAGAGCTTTCTAGGAAGATGCTTCATTAACATCCGGTCCTTTGATGCTTCACAGACACCAGGCTTGCATTTGGTTGGCCGAATTAGTGGGCAGTACTCCAATGTTGATGGATCGATCCTGGCACAGGAGGTCTCCCTCCCTCATTCACACAACTGTTGAGCATGAAAGGAGCCTTCTTCATAATGCGTTTTGCTGTTAATAATATTACCCTGTGACACAATTATTATAGGGACACATGCCATGATTGTGAGAAGAACGGTTCGAGATGCAAACCAGTAGAGCAACACCATTTGTTTTGGTACAGTACTCCGGTGGGGAAATACAGTACAATCTCTTGTGGCCGTCAGTCAGTCAGTACTCCTGGATGGAGACTGACTGAATGTTGTGCACTCATCATCAGTGAATCTCTCGTGTTGCGTGTTTGCATACACAGCTTGTCTGTGCAAAGTGCAGGCAAGCTGGGCTAGGCCATGGCCAGCTACTCATCCACTCCGCACGACACGTAAAAGCAGTCAGTGTCCTTTCTCATGTCCGGTCCACTCTGCTTCGAACCATTTGTTTGGTACTCCATAATCGAGAGCGAGTAGTGTACATAACTTGCATTTCCTCCATAGTGATTTACATGAGAGCTCGAGAAAAAGAAGAATGTTGCAAGTAATAGATGGAGCACGCAGTACAGTGGAGTAACAAATGGAGTGAAAATGGATGATTAATTATGGATCGGGCGAATGGTGGTGGGTGTGCCGGCGTCGCTCCTGCTCTCGACGGGGCGGGTGTCCTCCAGCTTGCGCACCACCTCCGGCATGGTGGGGCGAGCCGCCGGCACGGGCGCGCAGCAGCCCATGGCCAGCTTGAGCAGCTCGTCAGGCCTGCTGAGCTTGAGGTCGGCGTCGAGCAGGTCCTCCAACGGCGTCTCCTCCATGACGGCCAGCTTGACCAGCGACGGCAGGTCGTCGTCGTGAGCCGGGTTCCTCCCCGTGAGCAGCTCCAGCAGCAGGATGCCGAAGGCGTACACGTCGGTGCGCGCGCTGCACTTGCTCACGGACCGCAGCTCCGGGGCCCTGTACCCGTCCGCCTCCGGCGCCGCCGCCGCCGGCAGCAGCAGCCGGTGCAGGCCGTACTCGGCGAGGCGCGACGTCAGAAGGCGTTCGTCGTCCGCCGCCACCAGCACGTTGGAGGAGCGCACGTTGCCGTGCAGCGAGGAGGAGGAGTGCAGGTACGCCAGCGCGCGCGCGGCGCCCAGCGCGATCCTGTGGCGGCGCGGCCACGTCGTGAGGAGGAAGGGATCGGCGCCGGCGGTGGAGTGGAGGAGGTGGTGCAGCGTGGTGGCCCGCGGGAAGTGGTCGTAGACGAGCAGCCTCTCGCCGCGCCTCCCCTGGTAGAATGCCCGCAGCGCCACCAGGTTCTCGTGCCGCGCGCGCCCGATGCGCCGCACCACCGACGACATTGTACTTGTCTTGTTGCCGTCGCGCAGCAGGCGCAGCTCGATGCTGCCGCCGCCGCTCGCCAGCTTGGCCTTGTAGACGGTGCAGTAGCTCGTCTTGGCCACCACCTGCCCCGTCGCGTTGAGCACCTCCTCCAGCGTCAGGTGCTCGCCGCCCTCGAACACCACCAGCCTTCCTTCCTCCTCCTCTACGTCTGCTTCGATCGACGACCTCTTCCACCTCCCCTGCGCCCACCCGATGCACAGCGACGCCGCCACCACGGCAGCCGCCATCACGCCGATGACCATCCCGGCGACGCCGCGGGAGCTCAGCCCCGTGCTGCTCGACACGCACTCGCGCAGCGGCGGCCCGCACAGCGCCGGGTTGTTGCCGACAAACGACTCCAACGGCAAGTCCGCCAGGCCCGGGGGCAGCTGCCCGGACAAGTTGTTGTGGGAGAGGTTGAGCGCCTGGAGTGTGGTTGCGGCGAGGGCGTCCGGGACGGGCCCCGACAGGCGGTTCCCGCCTAGATCGAGGCGCTGGAGGCCTCGGAACGCCGCCACGAAGGAGGGGAACTCGCCGGAGAAGCGGTTGGCGCCGAGGTCAAGCACGCGGAGGCGGTCGCAGGTGGTGTTGGGCCCGGCCGGCGCGGGAATGGCTCCGGCGAGGGCGTTGCCGTGGAGCCGCAGCTCCGTCACGCGGTCGCAGAGGTTCCACACGGAGGTCGGCAGCGCGCCGGAGAGCACGTTCCCGGCGAGGTCGAGCACGGAGAGCGCGGGCGCGTTGCCGAGCTCCAGCGGGATGGGACCGGACAGGGAGTTGGCGCCCAGGTACAGGGAGTCGAGGGCGGAGAAGGCGCCCAGCTCCGGCGGGAGTCGCCCGGCGAGCGCGGCGGCGGGGAGGCGGATGGAGGTCAGCATGAGTAGAGAGAGGTTGGCGGCGGAGTCGCAGCGGAGCGGGCGGCCGTCGGGGGTGGACCAGCGGAGGCCTCGCCACAGGCAGAGAGGCGTGATGGAGGCGTTCCAGGTGGCCAGCTGCGCGTTCGGGGTGGAGCCCTGCCCCTGCAGCGCGGGCTTCACCTTGTGGAGGAGCAGCGCCATGTCGGAGGACGACGACACCAGCTGCTCCTGCAGGGCCTGGGCCGCCGCCAAGAACAAGGGGAGGAGGAGGAAGAAGAAGCACAGTCGACGAGCGCACGGATGCATTGGAATGGAGTGATGAGCTTCAGAGTGGAGTGGGGTGAACCTGCTCTGCTTGAGAGTGATGAAGTGGACGGAGGAGCACGGACACGGCACCAAGAAATTCTTGCTCCACCGACTGAACAAGGAAATACTCCTCCACTCCCTGTAATAAAGGATGTGAAGTGAAGACTGAAGGCCCGGTCGCTCGGAGAGTCAGCAACAGCAACTGCGGACGTGCTGTATCACGTCACTATAGATCACGTGCCCATTTTCATTTCAAACTCTGAATGAAATGTTCCTTCCTTCTCACGATAATTCTCTGGTCTGCTGCTAACTGTACAGGACAGGACAGGATCCACGCGCGCAAGGAAGAAGAAAGAAAACCTATCTGTTCATTACTAATCATTTCTCTACTACTACTCCCTTAGCTTATCCAGCAAGTAAACCGGCCTCTGCTCTCCTTTTGCAGCAGTAGAGTGTCCTGCTGTGCTGCACAACAGTTGACAGAAGAAAAGCAGAGCAGAGGAGGGAGTACTCTTTCGCAAATCAAAACATCTGCTGTGATGGCGGCGGATGAAATACTAATGTGAAGCCGACATCGTCAACAAGGACGGACCTCGATGATCAAGCTGGCTACTTTTCTTTCTTGGGGTGCGTTTGGATCACTTTAGAGGGTGCTGTAGCAGTCACATCAAAGATGCCGGCAGCATTTATGTGTACTAAACAAAGTTAAATTACAAAACTAAGTTCAGGACCCCCATCTATTTCGCGAGACGAACGTAATGAGAGTAATTAAGCGGCGATTAGACGATGGTTACTGTAGCATCACTGTGTCAAAACATTGCTTAATTAGGCTCGTTAGATTCGTCTCGAAAAATAACGCTCGTCTGCAGAAAGGTTTTGTAATTAAATTTTATTTAGTATCCCTAAATAGTAAGATTCTTTTTACTTTAGAGGGGTATAAACTTTAGAGGGTGTTTTATTGGGGATCCGAACGGGGCCTTGGAGGACCAACAGGCAAGTCAGCTAGCACCAAAGGTAGAGATCGAATACCAAGGCAAAGCAGGCAAGCAATAGGAATACTACTCCAACTTGCTTTTGAGGGAGTTGTTCTTGTTCCCCATCGATCACAAGCTGCCTTATATTTGTCCATTAGTAGCAAGACGGACACAATTGAGAGTTTTGGGAAGAGCACTGTAACGTCTCATGTGCGCCTAACCATGGATGGCTAGGCATTGCCCGGTACTGTGATGATGGCAATATACCGACCAGAGGCTTGACACTGGTTCATCGCTCTCAGCATCCAATTTAACAAGTACTAGTACCTCTATTTTAAACTGTGTAAATATGACCTAGTAGAAAGAAAACATAAAATAATTCGTTTTTCGTATCACAAATACAATATTCAAGTAAATTTTTTACCCATTTTTCTTGCCAAAAAACAAGTCCAATTTTTTTTTTTCAGGAACAAAAAACAAGTCCAAATGCTAATCATCATCATCACATGCGATCTGTGTTGCTGGGCTGGGCTGTTGCTCCGCTTAATATTCGTCCGTTGTTTCTTAGTGGGCCAGACGTGTCCTAATCCTCGAAAGCAATGCTGGGCCTTCATCATTTCCGGGGCACTGATCACTGGCTGCCCACCGACGACGAAGGCACTGGAAGCTGGAGAGAGAGGGAGAGAGAGACAGGGGAGAGAGATGCGGAACTCGAGCTCGCCGGCGGTGGACTGGGGTGACGACTCCTCAGGGGAGATGGACTCGGAAGACACCGTTGCTGCCACCTCCATGGGCATCACCATCGGCAGCATGATGGAGGTCGACTCCGACGACCGCCACCCCGCCTCGTCCGCCTCCCTCCCTATCGACGCCGATTTCTTCAACGCCTTCCCCGACGACTTCGACGACCAGGACCTCGACTAAATCCTCCCTCCTCCTCCTCTTGGTACTCGATCCCCCCTCTCCTCCACTGCTCCTGCTCCTCCGCTTGTTTGTGACTGCGATTCGAATCAAATCTACCCTGCTTTTAACAGGCAGTACCTTGGCCCCTTCGTCTCGTGTTTCTGGAATTGTATGGCCAAACTAGCTAGCAGGTCATTCAAGTTTAGTGGTAGCTCTGCTCTACTGTACCTTTGCAGGCAAACTGTGCCTTGGTGACTGGAGCAAACGAACTTCTACTCATGGATTTACCATCTTGTGCATCCAGACCTAAGCTTTTGCATCGAGAACATCCTTCCTTATATGTTGTTATTAGAGTCAATGAACAATACTAGTAGAAAGAAAGTTCTAAATAACTAGCTTGTGTGTCTACTTGCTTGCAGTTAACTGTTGTTGTTTTTTCTTGTTTTCTCAATGCAATCAACATTTCATACGCAGTTGCTGACACATTCATATTTGTCCCCAATCCCAGTGGAGGCTGTATATCAACAACCTAAATGGGACAGCATCTCTTCTGCCAAGGAATCCTACCCTAGTTGTCACCCTTTGTTTAGAACTCTAGTATTGTTGTATGTATTCTTCTAAACCATGTCATGTCTATGTAATACACATTGAATTGACCTGGTAACTGGTAACAGCGGGATGTGATGTACAAGTTCTTATCTTGTTGCTTGAATCGTGAGCTGCGCCTCTGCTCTTTCACTTGGTGCTGAACACGAATTTGAATGGGACATTGTTAGTAGTACAACACAGCAGGTCAGTGCTGAAGAAGTTGTTATGAGGGTGCTGTAGATGTTATCAGTTTGTTCAGTCTTCCATGACCAGGCTGATGTTGGAGTGACTAGTTGATGTCTGTTTGCTGTTCTAGGGTTGTAGTATTTGTCAGTTACGTTTATGTGGCATTCGATATGGTAGCTGAAGACTGCTTTTTTTGTGCGTGATGTAGCCCACTGCTTGTTGTGTGGACCTGAAACTCGTTTGCACGACTTGTAATTCGATGGAACTCTGCACCTGGGTTGGTACATGAGGCTTGCTGCTGAACCACAATCTGAATATAACATGCACAAGGTTGGGGAGTGCCGAAGCTGTTCTGGACGTATTTTCCAATGTGATTTCATAATGTTATTCCGGCAGATGACTTTGGTGAGGAGCATGCTGATTCGTTTTTCTGATGGATGCACTTCCTGTAGTCTTTCTTTATCTTTACTAGTACATTGCCCGTGCTAACGCTACGGTAATCTTTGAAATGGATACCAAACAACGATATACGTTTTGATGAGACATTTGTCAACAACATACAAAATAATACACAATAATAGTAAACCATATAAAATCTGAAAGTAGATAAAATTCATATGCCTATTTAAAGAGTTAATAAATCATGGATACAGTAACATTAACCTGCATGCAAATTCAAGAATGCACTACACACATTTAAGAAGATGTTGACAAAAATGAACCACTGGCATACAACACTAACCTGGAAGTGAGAAATATGTGGAAGCATGCCTCCATTTACGACATGCATTAGATCTTGATGTTTGAGCAGAGAGCGATGTTATTCCATTTGATGACACGTTAATCACACGAGCAGTAGTGCCAGCTGCTGTGTGTAAAAAAATTACATCTGTAAGGAAAGAAAAACATTTTGAAATGCATGCAAGAATTACACATGCAAGCATCTAATACTAACCTGGAGGCAAGCAGAATTTAAGTGGCATACTATTTAAGTGGCATACTATTTAGAGCAAGTAAAAGGAACCATTGGCAGCTGTGGGTTCGAGGTGCATGATGATAGTATATGATATTAAAAGGGTATATACTATGTTATAGAATGTGCAGTGAAAAGAAAATAAATGAAAAAGAGCATATACACCCAAGTAAATAGTAAAACTAATGCATATATTAGCGTGAAGTAAAGTTATGTCTGTTCATGGAATACATTTGTCTGTGCAATATGGGTTTTATATGTAATACAACAGATACCTCAGTCGATTGATAGAATTATTGGTAGCTTTTGTAAGGCGTAATTGGGCATTTGCACATTGCGAGACTATCAGACTGAACGGGCAGTTGCAAATAGCGTATTCCTTTCAAGATCAATGAGCCAAAAAACTATGATTGCAGAATGGGTGACGGCAGCGGCACGTTAATTATGTATCTGTTTATCTATCACTCAAATTGGTCTTTCACTAAGGCCCATCAAAAGAAAATAGATATGAATTCCGCCAAAAATCACATGAGCGGGATCTAATAGAAGAAAATTGAGAAGAACGTACCACAAGACGATTGAGTATCGGGATATCACCGGATTTGAGTCCATGTACAGCCTGTGGAGCACACCGAGGTAGCCAGCGGCCCAGTGCCAGTTAACAGTAGTCATTGTGTAGAACGTCCAAATTAGCATACGGGAGGAGACAAATGCTGCGAATCAATTAAACAACAGAATCATCTTGCCGGGACACTCGACCCGGAATTGAGCACGGCGTATTGAGGGCTCCTAGGACCAGGAGTAGCGGCACAGCAAAGAAGCACGGGCACTCGAACTTGAATCGGCTTGAAGCAGGAGCAGTGCGGCAAAGCACGGCTACTCAATCTTGAATCGGACACGGCGGATGACGAAGCTCCAAAGAAGAGCGGCTCTGCAAAGTGCGGCAGAGATCCGTCGCGGGGACCGTCGCGAGCACGGCCAAATCAGCATGGAAGCGGGAGCGATTCTTGCACAGGGCAGTGGAAGCGGGAGCGATTCTTGCACAGGGCAGTGGAAGCGGGAGTTTTTGGCGGAGCAGACGTCGGGGGGCGGAGCAGACGTCGGAGGGCACGAGGTAGGTGCCGTCGCCGCCGTCGTCGGGAGGAAGCAGGAGGGATGGCGCGAGAAGGATCGGGAAGGAGAGCGCCGGGCCGACGGATGAGCAGATCGAACGATTGGGAAAGAGGCGGGGACGGACGGACTGATGCGATCGCGCGTGACATCGGACGGCGGAAAACGGACGCCGGGGTACTGTTTCCGCGTAGGGTGGTGACGGACCACGACCGCCCACCACCAACTGCCTCTTTTATGGGTAGTAAAGATAATATTAAACGCCGTGCGTTCTCTCAAAAGTTACAGCGCCACGTCAGCTACAGTATTTTACCCCGTCAAGATGACCTCAACAAGTTAAATATGCACCGGCCCCTCCACACACTTCTCTTCCCGCTCCGTACCTATAGGAACCGACACACGCGGACAAGCTCACAGCCACACACACATAAAAAATACACTTTTTGAAAGAAAAAAAAGAAAAAAATTGCAAAAGCTTGGACGGATGATCACTTCTTTTGCTCCTCCTCGCTCTTCGCTGACCTGGAGTCGACCGAGGAGACCTGGATCTGGCCGCCGGCAGCCCAAGGACCATCTCGAGCTTGGAGGCACCCGCAGATGTGGGGTCGACGGTCGCAGCAGGCCCACTCGTAGCCTCCTTGCCCGTGCATCATCTGATATCAATGGCCGCAGCATCGGTAGCCGTTGCAGATTATGAGCTCGACAGCTCCGGGCAGCCGGCGCTGGCCGACCTGGCGCTGCCGGTTCCACAGAAGAAGAAGATGGAGTATGAACGGTGGCGATAGCCTGATGACGCGCCAGGACTACCGGGAGCAATGAGGACCCGTTGACAACACATCTGCTCGCGGAGCCCCCGGGGAATGGCACCCGCACCAACATCTTCACCTCGAAGTAGGGCCGCTGGCATGGCTCCCGCACCACCACGCCACCGAACAGAGGCCGAGCAGGCGGCACTGGGCTTCTCCTCCAACAAATAAGACAGCGGCAGCGCCAGGGATCCGGCCGCCGCACGACCCGAGGAGGCCTGGATCAGGTCTTCGGCGGCCGAATCTGTGACACCCATATCCCGCCAACGACCCCACCGGCAGGATTGAAGGCCATCGACGGAGCTCGAAGACGTTGACGCGGCCGTGGCCCGTGGGTACGTTGGCAGGCACCTGCGCTGCGGGCCCCATCCGGCGTGCCACGGCAAGCTCGGCCCGACGCTCCGTGCCCCGGCGGGCATGGAACGGCGCAGCGTGCCCCGGCCGGCATGGCGTCCCCCGCCGACATGGCGCAGCGCGGCAAGCTCGCAAAGGCGCGGTGCGACCAGCTCCGGCCTGGCATGGAGCGGCGCGACCCCATCTGCAGGATCGAAGGGCCCTTCGCTGGAAGGAGCCGCCGTCGAGCTTGCGGCCACGGACGAGGCAGTTGCAGCTCGAGCGTCGCGCCGAAGGAGCCGAATGGAGCGGCCTTCATCCTCCTCACGGTTCTCGCCTCCAGCGCAAAGCCGCCGCACAACGCCACCACCTCACGCAATATCCAAGGCTCGCATCCAAGGCTCGCGTCTGCAGCTTTTGTTGTTCCCCACTCGATGCGGACCGTACATGGTAACGGACGGCTGCAGCTGCATCCCGCTCTGGCAAGAAAGCACACAATCCGCGTCCAAACGATAGAGCCTCCTGATTGGTCAACAGGCTCTCCCATACAGATAGATGACGTGCTGTGGCATTAGGACTGGAGCTCCGGTGCTCGATCTATGGGCTGGGCCGCAAAGGAACGAAACAAATGGAAGTGGAACTACTCCGGGCTCTTCTAGGACTTATGGGGCACCACCATCTAGCATTTAATCGATGCTCAAAAAAAAACTAGCATTTAATCGAGCTATAATCTTCAACGTCCTGTTTTAGTACATTTAATTAATTTTTATTTATCACTTTAAGGTTTAAGGTTTAGAATTTAGTTTATACAAAATTAACCTACAATTTTCAGGTCAATTTTTTTATTTCATAAAGAGCACTAAATTAACATTTATTCTGCTTCACAATTTTTATCCATTCAATTAACAATTAACCATTATTACAATAGCGGGAATTATTGTGCAATCAAATGAAACAAAAAAAATGGGTCTTTGATTCTGAAAAAGCCTCCAAAATTTTGATGAATTTAGTTACCATTTAGCAGCATTAAGGCAATGGTAATTCAATAAAAGTAGCCCAGAAAATTAGGCTGATCTCTTCAAATTATTTGATGTATCTCGAGTAAGACATATTTATTCTGAGTACAATTGTCCATAAATAGGTGTCACAAAACAATTGTCCATGTCTGCTCCCTTTGTCCCTAAACATAAGAGATTTTAGGTTTGCTCAAGGTCACACTTTCAAACTTTGACCAACAATACACATGACTATAAGGTATGTTACTTCTAATTCACAACGGGTTTACAACGAAAGACGCCACTCGGCGCGCAAACTGCGCGCCATCTTTCTAGTGATGTTTGAAAATTATGAAATCGTATTATCGTTGCCTCCTGGAACCAATGGTGGGTTTGGGCTTCCGTGGGCCATTCTTACACTCCAACGTTAGATTCGGATCCAGCCCAATGGGCTTTTGGTTGGCTTGGCCCGTCCGTCTCCCTGTTAATCGTCTTCTTCCTTGGCTGCTGCATTGCACGAATCGTCGGTTGCTTTCTCGTTTGGCTCCCTTCGCAGCCAAACGAAACCCTAGCCGCCGCCGCCGCCGCCGCCGCCGCGATGGGAGGTAAGTGCCCGCACCGTAAGGTTAAGAAGCGCCGCCTCTCGCACAAGACGGCGCGCCGCGGCAAGTTCCTCCTCAAGGCCGACGATGCCGTCTACGACGAGCTGGTGAAGCTGGCCGACGAGGGCAAGGACGCCCAAGGCAAGGAGCTCCCCGTCGACGAGGACCTCCCAGGAATGGGACAGTTCTACTGCCTCCACTGCGAGTATGCACCATCTGGCCTCGTTATCTTGACATTAGAGCGATTTCAGTCATTAAGTTATATGCTGCTGCTAGTTTATTAACCGGACATTGTTATGCTTATAAATCGACTGAGTTAGAGGTTAAATTCTTGTGATTATGTGGGGTTTTGATGGTTCCTTCAATTTAACTGGCTTTAGATGCCTATCATTGTTGCTTAGGTGCGATAATCGGTATCGATTTGCTTGTGAGGAGCCGCAATTCTATTGCAATGGTAGTGCGACACCAATCATATAATGTTTTTCTGATTGTCATGTTTAACTTATGGTTTTGGGCTGCAGTCGGTACTTTGCAAACGAGACCGTGAAGGACGATCACTACCGCTCAAAGCGCCACAAGAAAAGGTGATTGATTCCCTTATCCCAAGTCTACTTCTGGCTGTTGTAACCTCTATTCAGAGATAATTTGCAGTGATAATCTTGCTTCCTCACGGGCTGGATATGGCAGAGGCTACTCAGTCGAATAAAGTTGGGTAGCGACATTTATGTAGCCAGTGTGATTGCAGAACTTGTGATTAAATGTACCCCTCTGCATGATGCTCAATTCGGTGTGACAGGATTATTCTCTGGAAAAATATGTCACGCACATTAGATGTTGAAGGACCATTTAGATTCCTGAACAAAGTAGTTTGATCAGTTAGGACTTAAAAATACTCTGTAATATAACCAGCTGTAGGTGACCCATCATGTAGAATGGAACCGGTTGAAAGACACCATTGGGTATGTAGGATTCTAGGATGTGTGATAGTTAAGTATCATACTCAATGTATATGATATGACTGAAACATGTGAAATTTCTGGTGCAGAAAAGCTTCCTGTTGGGTTGAGTATCATAATTTGATCTACTATGCTGTTTGTCGAATCTAATCCTGACCTTTGATCTATTGTAGGGTGAAGCTAATGTCTGGACCTGCCCCGCACACGCAGCTTGACGCGGACCTTGCTGCTGGAATGGGAATGCCTGACAATGGACTGAAGCTCATGTCCATGTGAACCTTTTAGTCCTTGTTCTATGTTTTCCGTCCCGCATACATCTCCACTTGGTTTGCTTAATGAAGTAGGTGTTCTTTATCTTGCAAAACTTCCTTGTAAGAGAGCTTGCACAGGTTGAGTAAGAAAATATCTGTACTAAATCTGTTGCGGATCAACATTTTGAATGATAATGCCTGTATCATTAGCTTCGATGTTGTCATGTCTGCTAGTACTATGAGATGTAACTTTCAGGCTGCGTCTAGCTTGAACTGAAGCTGCGAGGGGCTCACTTCCTGTGGTGGCACTAGTTAGATGCTGGATGTGCCTTTTGTGATGAAGCCAATGGGACACCAAAAGCGAGTAGATTTGCCCCTTATGCATAGATTTTGTATTTGTATCGTTCTGTTTGTATTTGAACATTCTTTGAACCTGTCTGTCTAAGTTCATTGAGCAATTTGTGAATCTGGACACCAAAAAAACTCACACAGGATGACAAATAAACTAGGGCCCCGTTCGGTGACCCCTCTAAAAACTTTAGAGGGGTCACATCAAAATGCCGGCACGATTTATGTGTACTAAACAAAGTCAAATTACAAACTAAGTTCAGGATCCCTCATCTATTTCGCGAGACGAACGTAATGAGGATAATTAAGCGGCGATTAGACGATGGTTACTGTAGCATCACTGTGTCAAAACATTGATTAATTAGGCTCATTAGATTCGTCTCGAAAAATAACGCCCATCTACAGAAAGGTTTTGCAATTAAATTTTATTTAGTACCCCTAAATAGTAAGATTCTTTTTACTTTAGAGGGTATAAAGTTTAGAGGGATTTTAGAGGGGGAACCGAACGCCACCTAGGACGGAGGGAGTATTAGTTTAGGGGTTGCCGTTATAATTTTGACATTCGTGGGTAAGATCCACCATCTGATGTACTGAACCTGTCCCATCTTTCCATGCTCGGTTGGAAGGCACTTGGCACGTCTTTGATTTGTGCTGTAAAACAGGCGGACCATAGATGGCTTGCAGCAAGCACGAGTGGCCCCCGGACGGACATCATCATGCTGGGTTGGATGGCAAGCCAACGAACACATGCGCGCGCTCACGCCCGCCCCACTCCTGCTCTGTAATCTGGGCCTTATTGCATGCGTGTTCTTGTGACGCTATTTTCTTCGATGGCAAGTTTAGTTTTCTTCCGCTTGAGGCAAATGAACCAAACGATAGGGGCATTTAGAAACTGGCTAGAATGATGTGATGGGAATCCCACAATAGTTGTGCAGTCCAAATGTTGTTCGTCTGCTTCTACTATACATGATTGTGAAGTACAGAATGGACATGAACACATGCCTTTCCAGCTAGGTCTGGAGGGGGAAAAAAATCATTGTCCTTGCGGACCGATGGATGGAAATCGCCGAATGTCAATCTTTCTTTAATCTCACTCAAGCAGTGCTCACTGGCCTTTGGGTGTGCTTGTGTGGAGTCTTTTTTTTTTTTTTGGGGGGCGAGGAGCTTGTTTGGAGTCTATCTTTCTAGGTTTATGCGAGAAGACGGTCTGGTCAGGGCCGGTCCTGGGATTTCGGTGGCCTGGGGCAAAATGTAAATTGGGGGGCCTCTTAGTATGATCATCAAGTTATTATCCTAAAAATCATAATTTTTTTTAACAATGCCTAAAAATCATCGTCTAATTAAGGGGCCTTACAAGTAAATATCTCACTTAAGGCACTTAAATTTGTATATTGAGGGATGAACTACTTTTGCGCCAAAAACTATTTGTATCCTATAAAAATTACTAGCATATACGACGTGTTTTTTTTAAGTCTGTCAATAAATTAATAAAAGAAATCACAACAATTATGTGAACTTGATAATGCTATGATTTGCAATATATACGATCTTGGACACAGTGTACAGAACATTTGTGAATCGGAACTCTTCAAGTCATGGTTAATTACAGAGATAAAATTCAATTATGTGAGAACCATTCTTGTTTGTTTGTTATACCTGTTTTTTCCAGTCTCGGGAAACCAACAATTCGCAAGTCTTGGATAAAGTAGGAACCTTCTACGGTTCTACCAATGAAATCAAGGTCTACATTGAATCAAGAAAATAACTCAAGAAAATCAGAAAACTTTGAGATTTATGGAGAAGCAATAGCTACACATGACTGCTCATATTAGATCTGTTGGCTTCTATGCACATAAGCGGAACACATTGTTAGAGGAGCGATTGCTGTTGCCTGTTGAGAGAAGCCGATCCAGAGGACTTGTGCTACCGGAATGGGACGCCGACGGAAGAATGTGCTCATCGATAAAACGAAGTAGTTTTAGCTGTATCTCGTGTGGCTGCTAGGCATCTCTACAGCCAAAAGGAAACTGCGTCGTAAGTAGGTTTAGGTCTATGAGCCATGTGGATAGCACACAGGGTGGGGCCCCTAAGTTTCGGGGACCCGGGGCGGCCGCCCCGTTCGCCCCCCCCCCCCCCCCCCCCCTTCAGGGCCGGGCCTGGGTCTGGTTGGGCCGCGCTGCTACTTGGTGATGCTGCTCGATGTGGGCGGAGGACCCGACCGGCAGTGATCCCACCTCGTCATCGCCCACATTGCCTTCAAGAACGGAATAAACAAAAACCCGACAAATGAATACATATTCCTAACAAAAATGATCCAATCCAACAATATAGATGTGATGCAATTTGGGCACAAGCATTAGAGCTATATACAATACTATCATAGTTGTTTCACGAGGTTCAGCCTTTTACTGTGCGAATAAAGATAAATATCATCACAATACATATGAATTTAGAAATCACTATACTTGACAAGAATAGGATATTTCTAGCCTACAATACTATAAAGTGGGCGTGATAAATTATATATCGTGTGCACCACCATATTCTTCAGAGGTCATGCTCTTTATACATTGCCAATGAAGCACGCCTTTGGATTCCATGAACTGCTCTTAAACTTATCCCTTTGGTTTTCTAGTGATGACGTTAAGACACCATTTTTGCTCAAAAATGAACTATTTTTATTGCAGTAACACCACAAATAAAAAAAATCAGTAGTTATGTCCACCACAGATGCTTATCAAGTAAAGTGCTCATGTATTTTTCTTAGAAAAAATTAGCCAAAGAAAGTTTGATATATCAGTTTCAAAATTTTAGAACATTAACAAGAGCCTATCAACCTTGTTTGATGTAATCATTTCTGTTGTAAATGGATCTTCACATGTTTCATTCAAGACTTCAATTATAACGTGGTTGTTCGAGATTAGTCACTATAAAAATTATAATTTTTTGGTTATTTGAGCCAAGATATTTTGTGAAACAAACGTAATCATTGAACTTTATGTTGTGGGATAGTCTCGGGGTATACTCGATGTACATTATAAAATTTATTTATATTGTAAATACTACTACAATAGTAAATCCTAAAAATGCAAGCTTATGTTTCAAAAGGTTAGAACATTAAGTGGAAAAAAAAGGAAACACCTTGATAAGACTCCAGTTAAACTACCACCATGAGGCAAGAAGGTCGACCAGAATTGCAAGAGAATGAATCAATCAGGCACAAGAGAATTGTTGTACAATAGGACCCTCGAAGAAAAAAGTCTCAATTTTTTTCTCAACATTAGAAGTATTGTACAATACAAACGAATGGTTAAGAAAGCACCAAACCTGAATTCTCACTCTATTGTTTCATTATAAACCATATAAATAAATTAAGCCTTATTTTTTCATTATATAATGTCAAGCTCTTGCGGGTGGAGCGGATAGCAGAGGCAAGTGGACGCTAGCCGACATAGGTTCAAGCACGTCATCTTCTTTAACAAAAAAAAAAAAGCCAAGGGACGTCTTTTCTCCTTGGTTAGTTTTTTTTTTCATTGTGTAGTAACTAGCAAGATGGCCACTGGCGTGTCCTGGCCATATATGTACCACTGTCTGGATTCATTTACCCTGTCTCCCACTGGTTGCTGCTTTCATGAGATGAAAAATGAGATTAATTGATGAGAAGGTCCCTCGAATCCGATGGTAGTAGGGACACAACATGAGCATGAGCATCTAGAGCCTCGTTTCACCTGTGGAATCTGGATTGGGATAGGCTGGCTTGGATTTGACAGTGGAATAGTTCGGGGACCATCATTCCATTCGAAATCCATTGGTGTGCTGTTGATGTTGCTGTTGGGGCACACAAGGCAAACACAATCATGCCTCATGTGGTGTGGAAGAGGAGCAGGCAGCGGTAACTCCTACTCCAGTACTACGTACTCGTAGAAGAAGATGTGAGGCACGCGGGGTTGCATGTGATCGATGCTCATCTGGGGCTCAAACTTTGGGGTCCCCGTTTTGTGCAACCCTGTCTGGGTGTTGGAAAGTTGTTTTCTCCTAAATCACGGGCCATGCTTGAGATGCTGTGTGGCTGGTCATGAGCATTATATTGGAAAGAGGTTTTCTGTTCCTTAATTAATGCTTATAATGCTAAGTACATGCTACTTACAAAGGAGAGATGAATCTGGCCGGATCTGCTGCCCTTGTATGTAGGAGTAAATCCAGGTATCAGTTCCATGAACAAGAAGAAGAAGAGAAGGCAGAAACAAGAAACGAAAGAGAAGAAGTTCCTAATGAATCCGAAAGTGTTTAAAAGTGTTGTTTGTCTTAAACGGTGGAGGAGGAGGAGGATGTGGGCGGTTGAGCGGTGAGGCGCTGGAGTTGGAGCATGCGCGCGTAGGTTCCGTCCGGGTGGTGTTTGAGCAGGTGGGAGTGCGATCCCTGCTCGACGACCTTGCCGTCGTCGATGACGGCGATGGTGTGGGCGTTGCGCACGGTGGCGAGGCGGTGCGCCACGACGATGGTGGTGGTGCTTGTGTTCTTGGAATGGCGGTCCAGCGCCTGCTGCACGCAGCGCTCCGACTCGGCGTCCAGCGCGCTGGTGGCCTCGTCCAGCAGGAGGACGGCCGCCTGCTTGACCAGCGCGCGCGCCACGGCGATGCGCTGCCGCTGGCCGCCGGAGAGCTGCACCCCGCGCTCCCCGACCTGCGTCCTGTAGCCGTCCGGCAGCGCGGAGATGAACTTGTGGGCGTTGGCCTGCGTGGCCGCCTCCACCACCTCCGCCTCCGTGGCGCCCTCCTCGCGGCCGTAGGCGATGTTGTCGTGGATGGTGGCGGCGAAGAGGAAGGGCTCCTGCGGCACGACGGCGATGGCGCGGCGCAGCGCGCGGAGGGTGTACTTGCGGGCGTCCCGGCCGTCGAGGAGGACGCGGCCGGAGGTGGGGTCGTAGAAGCGCTGGATGAGCGCGAGCACGGAGCTCTTGCCGCAGCCGCTGGGGCCCACGAGCGCCAGCGTCTTCCCCGCGCGCGCGCGCAGGCTGAGGTCCTGCAGCACCTGCACGTCCGGCCGCGACGGGTAGCAGAAGTCCACGTGCCGGAGCTCCACCGAGATGGAGCTGGTGGTGTTGGTGTTGCTGTTGTCGTCCGGCGCCGCCGGCAAGGACAAGGTCGCATCGTCGTCGGGGTCTGCCACCTCGGTGCGCCTGTCGATGGTCTCGAAGACGGAGCGCATGGCGCGGCCGCCCCTGACGAAGTCCGGCGCGAGCGTGAGCGTTTCTGCGGCGCCGTTGGCGGAGACCATGAGCACCATGAAGACGCGGATGGTGCGGGAGAAGTCGGAGACGCCGTGCTTGACGAGCCAGGCCGCGTACCAGAGGCCCAGCGCGTAGGACGCGTAGAGCAGGAACTGGGCCACCCCGTAGCCGGCCCCCGCGACCTGGCCCTTCCAGAAGCAGCGCCGCAGCGGGCCCCGCAGGTTGGCCTCGAACAGCGCCGCGAGCTTGGCCTCCGCGTTGAAGGCCGCCACGGTGCGCAGGTTGGCCACGGCCTCGCCGGCGATCTGCGTGGCGCGGGCGTGCGCGGCCTCCAGGTCCCCCGAGAAGCCCTTCATGAACATCTTCTGGAGCACGGTGGCGGCGACGACGAGCGGGAAGACGGCCAGCAGCACCAGGGCGAGGCGCCACTGGAGGACGAAGCCGGCCGTGCAGGCCACCAGCAGCAGCGCCGAGTTCTGCACGATCACCGAGATGCGGTCCCCGATGGCGGAGCGCACGTTCTGGGCGTCCAGCGCCAGCCTGGCGGCGACGCGGGCGCTGGCGTTCTCCTCGGCGTCGAACCAGGCCATCTCGTTGCGGAGCACGGCGGCGAACATGCGCTCGCGGACGCGCTTGGTGAGGTTCTCGCCCACGGCGTCCCAGAACACGTGCTGCACCGTGTTGAACACCAGCGCCGCCGACGACATGGCCACGAGCAGGTAGCAGTAGCTGGCGATCTGGCGGCGCATGTGGGCCGGGTCCGGGGCGTAGTAGACGCTGAGCACGGCGCTGAGCACGTAGGCGAAGATGGCGCTGAAGGAGCCGCAGACCATGGAGCCCAGCGAACCCAGCAGCGCGTACCCCCACTCGGGCGAGTTCATCTTGGCCAACCTCCAGAAGGAGCTGGCGCCCGCCCGGAACGCGATGCCTCCTCCTCTTTCATTAGCGGCAGACTGAAGCTGATGATGATCATGGAAGTCGGCGTCGGAGAGGCGGCGCGAGATTTGGTAGTAGGGCGAGCGACCGTAGGAGGAGTTGCGCGTCATGATGGGCGAGCTCACCGAGTTGCGCGCGCTCGACGGCCGCGCGCTGCTCCGGCGGGCGGCGGCCTCGTGCTGCTGCAGCAGAGCCTGCTCCTGCATCCGGATCAGCCGCGCGTACGCGCCGTCCTCGCCCTTGGCCATGAGCTCGTCGTGCGTGCCCAGCTCCGACACGGCGCCGCCGTGCAGCACGGCCACCAGGTCGGCCTTGCGGACGGTGGACAGCCGGTGAGCGATCACCAGGGTGGTGCGGCCGATCATGAAGCGGTCCAGCGCCTCCTGCACCAGCTTCTCCGACTCCGAGTCAAGCGCGCTCGTCGCCTCGTCCAGCAGCAGAATGCCCGGGTTCTTGAGCATGGCGCGGGCGATGGCGATGCGCTGCTTCTGACCGCCGGACAGCTGCAGGCCGCGCTCGCCAACCTGCAAATTGCAATGCTGTTTGACTTTCTTTGTTTTTTAATAGTATCACCATTTGTTAGTAAGTACTATGCTCATGTCTTTTGACCAGAGTTTTGCTCTTAGTTTGACTGGGATATACTAGTACTAGTTAGAAGAAAGAAAACTGATGATGGAGAGGATCTCCGTCCGATCGTGTCATGTGCATGGGAGGATGGGCCGGCCTCAGTTTAGTGGAGTATTTTAACCAAGTAACTGCAGAGAGTGCTCAGTGGCCCATGTGGTTTGGTACAAACTCTTGTTAATCCTCCTACTCAGGAAGGGAACTGCCCTCTGCCGGCCATTTGACAGTAAAATAAACAGAAGGGCCATGGTCCTCCTCTCCTCTCATATTGCGCTCTCTCTCTCTCTCTCTCTCTCTACTCGTGAGACTCTTGGGATGGGATCTCGCAACTTGACATTCCTGACAAAAATGCCAACTTGGGACTTGTTCTGTTACTTACTAGATTCCTGGGAATTCTACTTTCTACTACCACCCCGGGAGTTACTAGTAGCTTCTTTGTTGAGCCAAGCCATGGTGAAAATGGAAGCACTAGCTACAGAAAGATGAGTCAAGTGATGGGCGGCTGCATTGTGTCGACTGTCGAGTAGTAATAGTTGAGGGGAAGAAGAAAGCGACCTGTGTGTGTTGTGGAAAGAAAGGAAGAAAGAAAGGAATCTTGGCATGTTACATGTTGTTAACTCGCAACAGCAGGTGACAGCAACAGCATCCTAACCTAACAATGAAGCCGTGAATGATGGGAGCCAGGGACCCGACCATGGTGGTGCTGTCTCTCGTGTCGTGTGTTGCTTGCTGCCCTACTAGTACTAGTGAGTGAGGAGTACTCGTACTAGCCAAGTCTCGCTGGTGCGTGCCCGTCCACTTGCGTTGCGCCCATGGACGGATCTGAGGCAGGGCACGAGCGCCAGCAAGGAACGAGATGATGGAGATGGAGAAAAGTTTTTTCTTCTTTTTTGATTTGAGGGTGGCATTGAGAAGAGAAGGTACCTGGGTGTCGTAGCCGTCGGGCAGCTTGATGATGAATGAGTGCGCGTTGGCGACCCTGGCGGCCTCCTCCATCTCGGCGGCGGTGGCGCTCCGGCTGTCCCGCCCCAGCAGCAGGTTCTCCTTGATGCTCGTCGCGAACAGCGTCGGCTCCTGGCTCACCAGCCCGATCTGCTGCCGGAGCCACCGCAGGTTGAGGGAACGGAGGTCGTGGCCGTCAAGCAAAATCTCACCTAGTACAAGATTTTGATGGTGTGTGAATGAACAAGAGAATTGACTGACTCGCACAACAAGGTACTCCACCTACCTGCATTTGGGTCGTAGAACCTCTCGATGAGGGAGACGACGGTGCTCTTGCCGGAGCCGGAGCTACCGACCAGCGCGATGGTCTTGCCGGGCGGCACGGTGAGGGAGAAGCCGCGCAGGATGGGGATGTCTGGCCGCGACGGGTACGCGAAGTCAACGCCCCGCATCTCCACCCGCCCCGTCACGCACGGCAGCTCCGCGTCGCCGCCGGAGTCGACAAGGTTGGGCTTGTGGTCGATGATCCTCAAGATCTTGGCCGCCGCCACGCGCGCCTTTGCGAAGGCCGCCATGCTGGGCGCCGACTGCCCCAGCGCCAGGCCCCCGATCATGACGGAGAACATGGTGGCGATGGCGAGGCCGCCGTTGGTGTGGCGGCGGCGCACCAGGTGGCCGCCGTACCAGAGCAGCAGCGCGTAGCAGCAGAAGACGGTGAAGTAGGTGCCGCCGAGGCCCAGGCCCTTGGCGAAGCCGCTGCGGTACCCGATCCGCTGCGCCGCTCCCAGCGCCGCCGCGTACGCCCGCGCCGCCCGCTCCTCCCCGACGAACGCCTGCACCGTCCGTATCTGCGCCACCGCCTGCTCCGCGATGCCGCTCGCCTCCGACAGCGCGTCCTGGCTCCGCGACGACAGCTTGGCCAGCGCCGCCGCGCTCAGCCCGCCGATGACGGCGATGAGCGGCACCACGGCCAGCGTCACCAGCGCCAGCTGCCAGGCGGCCGTGAAGCCGACCACGAAGCCCGCCACGAAGGTGGCCATGTAGTGGATGAGGTTGCCGAGCTTCTCGCTTATGGCGTCCTGCACGATGACGGCGTCGGCGTTGATGGCGTAGATCACGTCGGAGGCGCGCACGTCGGTGTCGAAGAAGGACACGTCCTGCCGGAGCGCGGACTCCAGGTACCGGATCCGCATCCGCGTGGACTGCCGCTCGCCGGTCCACATCCAGCACGAGATCTCGGCCCAGGAGGACGCCCAGATGGCCGCGCCCACCACAAGGAAGTAGCAGGCGTACCTCGCCACCAGGCGCACCATGGTGTCCGGGTCGTCGGCGTGGGAGCCGAAGGAGTCGACGAGGTCCGCGAAGAAGCGGAGGAACACGGGCAGGGAGCACCCGTGGACCAGCGCGCCCACCGTGCCCACAGCCATCAGCACGAAGTCCAGCCCGTCGGCGAACCGGAACAGCTCCCCAAGAGGGGCAGGCGGCAACGCCACCGCCTTCTTCTTCTGATTCTGCTCATTGCCACTCCCATTCCCATTGCTGTTGCTGTTGCTGTTGGAGGAGGAAGAAGAAGGCTTAGCATTGGGGGGCAGCTCCGTCTCCTCTAATGTCGTCGTTGGAGGACGAGCTGGAGGAGCAGGGCCTTCGTTGTTGGAGACAGAGGCCTGCGCTGCTCCAGCAGCCGCCTCCTCTAATGTCGGAGACGGGAGGTGGAAGGCCTCCAGCTCCGGGCGAGCCCACTCGTCGGCATCGGCGCCGAGGACGACGAGGCGGCCCCGGATCTCCCCTGTCGTTGGGTCGCTGGACATGGGAACAACGGCCTCCTAGTCCAGTCCTCTGCTCCAGCTCCTGTGTTTCTATGGAGGGAGGGAGGGAGGAAATGGAGGAGATGCGAATGCCTTCTCTCGACATGCCGCTTTGTCCTCTTTATAATGAAATGGACAGCACCCGTTGTGCGTATTTGGCATTCCAAGTTACATGAAACTGTAGTTTACTCCCTTCATTTCAAATTACTTGACGCTTTTGACTTTTATAAATCATCTTTGACCATTCGTCTTATTCAAAAAATTTATGAAAATATCATTAATCTTGTTATGATTTGTTTTATCATTAGAGATACTTTAAGCTTGATTTATTTGTTTTTATATTTACACAAAATTTTACCAACAGTTTATGTGCTTAGTACTCGGGTCAACGTTGACTGAAACCGTGCTCCCAATGTGTTGAACTTTTTTAGGCCTTGCCCTTTGGCTTCCCTCATAAGCGCAGCTTGCTTATGGCACAGGCGGCTCGTTTGGATTGAAGAAAAACTTTTCCTTTCCTGTGTTTTTTCTGTGAAATTTCTTGTGCAATTCCTGTGAAATTCCTGCGTTCCAAATGAGGCCTAAAGAAGAGCCCTCGATAGTCTAGTACAAAGCAGGTCAGTTATTTACTGTCTGTGCATTATAGGTACTGAAAGAAGATGAGTATCCACCGCCCGAACTTAATTTGTTTAATATCTTCGTTGTACAGATGCTGAAATATTATTTCACCTCGAAATAAAAACTTTCTTTATCTAAAAAGGTAGGGTACAACACTGCATTATTTTCTTCCTCCATACCCAGCACAGCGTGCTCGCAGCATGAACAATTGATCCTCCTGGGCAAAAAAACTTAGTACTCCTACTCCACAAAAGACACACCGGCCATTTCTAGCGGACGGCGGGTTTTGAGAAAATTATTTGAAATAATCGAAAGATTTGAATTTTTTTGAAATTTCAGAAACCGCTCGGCGTACATTTATTGAAAATTTGAAAAAAAAATTGAAACTACGAAAACTGCTCAAACCGAGAGGTAAATCATGAAAGGCGAGCGGTTTACCGCTCTGCATACCCTTTTTTGAAAATTTGGAAAAAAAAAATATTGAAACTACGAAAACCGCTCCAACCGAGCGGTCGGCTTTCCGTTTTTCAACTTGATCAAATTCAAAAATTGTGTTTGTCCGTTTTTCGCACTCGTTTTTGTGAAAATCAACAAACCGCCGATCGAGTCAAGATTTCCGCAGTTGGAACGGTTTTTTAACCCTGGTCCAGCAGCATGCAGTTTGGGTCGGTGCGCGCTGCTGGATCTTATCTAAACTTGACTAGTATTTGATCAAAGAAAAGAATAGGCTGGATTGGTTTTCTTTACGCGTCAGTGGTAATGTAGTGGTGTGGACATTGGACGGCAAGGATCGAGGTCGTCCAGGTCGACCGGCAGCTGCATTCGTAGCAGGTCGTCACTCACATGCAAGGAGGCACTTCTTCCACAAGCTTGTTGGTCAATGTGGACGCGATGATCTACTACTACTGTAGCAGTGTCTGTCTCTGACTCCTCGATGAGTGAGCATACACTAGACGACTTGGAGGGCAAGACATGCCTGGAACCAAAGGCCTCGATAAGTCAGTAAAATTGTTTCATTTTCACATGTTTATGTTCCTGACCAGGGTTTGGGTCACCTCCCGGCGCAGTTTAGTCGTCGCAGAACTTGCGTAGTCGGTGAGCAGTGTGCAAGGTTGGACTTGTTGCCCATCGCCAAAAAAAAAGGTTGGACTTGTTGCTCTTACAGTATTTTAATAATTCTACCGCAAGCACGTTGAGCAGGTCGATGAGTCGTTGGTTGGTTCACACGCCAACACTAGGACGGACGCCTTCATCTTCATGCGTTTCAGGCTTGCTGCTCCGCGATGGGTAAGTAATGATGAACTTGTGCTGCCCGCACCTGATCGAACATAATTATTCATAGATACCTTGTTATGTTAGCCACAATGATATCATCTGCTGGTACAATACTCATCGAGGAGGCCTGTTATATATGTTTGCCGAGATCCCAAGCAAGATTAATTACCTAGTAGTAGTGAATTCTGAAGAGAGATGGAAGCAGAGCTGATAATCATCAGCTACTGAACCAGCATCCACCCAGGCGGGAATTCTGTGTTGCAATGGAACAGCATCCATCAGCTACTGTACCACCACCTAACGTTGATTGATTTGATTGCCTGATTGATGCATGCATTCGCTCGCGACAACCACCGCATATCTCACAATCCATTTGCTACTAACTAATAACTGAAACCGGAGTAGATTACATTCTGGACGGATTATTATCGATCAAAGTTGCAGGTTCCTCTTTCAATCAATCGGCCAATGTTTAGGAAGGAGCAACCTTTTGTTCGCTTTGCGTTGCTTTTGTGTGGTGTAAAGCTAGATAGCACAAGGCATGCACACCTGCTAGCAGCTAAGTCTCGTACGTCGTCAGTGGTTGATCGATGAGATTTCCGTGCTCGCTTTATTAGGTTGTGGTGGCAGGCCTGCATAAACTTAACATTGCCGTGCTTGCTTGTACAATCAGATCAAATCAAGGAAGCATCGTAATCAAATCTCAGTGACTTCATCATTACCACATAATTAACTCTGCGCCGTTTGTCATCTACTGCTGTCCTGTAGCAGCACTATGCATGCCTTTATCTTATTTTGCAGCTGGATAGAGCCGGCCTTGGCTTAAAAGCCATTCGATCCATCTGCATATGTATCATATTAATCGCATCGCACGTTGTAGTCTTGTAGATACTACTACGATACAGCAGGTCAAAAATAAAAGAGGCAGGAGGAACTGGGACTCCAATCCGCACGAAAAGTAAAGCCCTCCTCTTCTCCTGAAAACCAAATCAGAAGAGAACCTACCTTTCCTCGTCTTCTTCTCCTGTTAATTGATACCCGTGTGATGCTGACACAGCATCCAAACACTACTGCTCCAGTAATGGCCCTGATCGGCAGGAGGAAGTTCAGCCGGCTGCTACTGCTGCTGGTGCTACAGTCAACATGTTTGCTACAGTGCCAGATTCCTCCGTTACAGTGTTCTCTCTCACTATTCAAACTGCAACTGCAACTGCATCCTCCAACCGAACACCCCGAATATTGTTACCTGCAGCTTTTGACTTGACTGCACGAAAGAACTAGAGGAATCAATATAAAAGTCTTCTTTAGCAGAAGCAGGTCCATGAAATCACGCGCCAGATTTCTAGTGCAGATGACGAGACTGTCAAGTAGGAGCATAGATGTGTGCTTGTCGAACAATTGTTTCATTAACAAGTTTATTCCTAGGTCCCAGCGGTTTGATGCTTCTGAACAAAATCCGACAACAGGTGCCTTTAATTTTGGAGGTCTATATATCAGGAGAGGATGGGATCGCATGTAGGCAACACAGGACTGGCAAGATTTATTTTTATGATGATGATATAATATGGCTAACTGAAACTTCAGTATTAACGGATGACCAAGACACCTCCATTATACTTTTCAGATAGATGATGTGTTGTTTAATAGGGCACTGGTATTGGTACAAATTAAGGCCTGATTGGGGGTCATGCGACGATCACCACTAAGAGCCCACTCGCTATTTTAATTTATATATGTCCGTCACTGATACTCGCTAGTAATATACTATAATCTGGCATACGTTCATGACTGCAAAGTGTTCCGTTGCCTTTATTTTTCCCTGCTTGGTCCTGGCCTCCATGTGAGGCTCACTCGGGTTCATCTTTTTCTCCATTATTATTTTTAGTTGTACGCTAGCTGCCTTTGTCTTTCTCGTGCATCAAGTAATAAGCTACGCACTGCACTCCACTTTTCATGTACTAGTCCTGCACTTGTTTGGATTCAGGTTAGTATTACTTACCCTTCTCTTGTTCCATTGAAGCACCTATATGCACTTGTTAGTTACAGTACTTACCAGTACCTTCTCGTTAAAACCAAAGGTGATCACTGTGCAGAATTATATGCCCCTTGCTCTTTCTAACGGACTCTGCCTTTTCCAGTACATAACGTGCGTCCAACGATTCTTCTGTCTGAATATGTAGCCTATTTTAAACTCTGAAATAGGTAGCCTATTTTCAGAATCCATTAATAATGTGATCCCTTAATGGTAATACACTAATACCTCAAGTCTGAAGCTTGGTGGACTTGACTCAAGGCTCAAAGTTGTCTATGTATCAGTTCCAGTCAAGTACCTGAAATTGAAACTGCTACGGCATTTTAGCTAGTGATAAACTGATAATGACAAGGATTTGGTGATCACTAGAGGCAATTAATTGTCATCATCAGTTTTCAGCTGATCTGGATGGAGCCTCTAGTACGAAGACGGCCTTTGTTAAGTTAATTTCACAATTAATATGCCATCTTTGCAACAAAGATTATATGATTGGCTTTGCATGTCTTTTTTGCAATATTGCAGAAACCTAAAACTAAAAGGAATCCTCCATTATTTGATTGGCTTTGCATGTCTTTTTGCAGTTGAGATACCACTGATCTGAAGAAACGACAGGCATTTTGCTAGCTATGGAGTATCGTCGCTTATGTATCAACTTTAATTTCAGGTGTGCGTACGTACATATATGTTAGTGTTTGTTTGCCAGACGTAGCTAACTAGGATGGGATTCTTCTCCAGACTAGGATGGGATTCTTCTCCAGGTTAACTACTGTAGGAACAATGGAAACAAGTGTACGTGAATACATTTGATCTACTTGTTGCATTTCTGTGGTGTGATGCTGCTTCATTGGTACCCTCAAGTGGATCAGCGGCTCACAACATGTTTCAGATCCCAGGCCAAGAGATGTAACTACCACCGCGTGTTGAAATTAATGTTTACAGAGCGGCCGGTGGATTTATTATTATTGATCACTCCTCTCCTCTAGTGCAGTGGTACGTGTCGTGACCAGCAGGAAAAAGGACTTGTGATTTGCTTGCATTTTGCGACAGTCTGAAACTGAAAGAGACGTCGGAACTACCACCCTCAAAGATCTCTGGATTTCGTCCATGCATCTGCAGTTTTATCTCGATGGATCGATTGGGCCGGGCTCGTGCTGGATTGGTCAAGATGATGCCATCCAGAGAATGGAGGCCCAGAAAAGGTCACCACCGCCATCAAGCAAAGCACTGAAAGGAGAGGAAGGACACGTGGCAGCAGGAGAGGAGTTGAGTGGCGGACCAGATTTTTTTCCTTCCCCCACAATATACTCTTTGCAAGACGAGACGACACGAGGCATCCATCACTCCCGATCCTTCTTCTCCCTCCTCCGCCGCTCGCCGTCACCGCCGCCTCCCAAGAGGACCACCCCCACCTCTCAAACTTCACTTCTCATCATGGTGTCCGACGCCAGCAAGAAGAAGGCCGCGCAGAAGAAGGCTGCCGCCGCTGCCAAGAGGGGAGCCAAGGTCCCCGCCACCACCTCTTCCTCCTCGGCCGATAAGCGGGCTGCGGCCGATGGCATCGCCGCGCTTAATCTCTCCGATCGAACCTGCACCGGGGTCCTTGCCTCCCACCCGCTCTCTCGAGATATCCACGTGAGCACCCCATCTTCCCTTACCTTTTCCCTGATCGCCGTCGGATCCAATCCAATCTTACTCATTCCTTCTGATTCAGCTATACTACTACTAACTAGAAGCCACCAAAAATGGGACTAATTTTATTCCATCTGTTGCACGGTGGAAGGATCGTTTTTTATTTCCTTTTAATTTCAGTTGCACTAGTCGCTACTAGACGAGATCTCTTCTGCGGAAGCGCAGTCGCTGTTTTCGTTGCAGCAATATCTCGTCAGTAGAAATTCAACCCTCCCTAGTTCTAGGTTTTTTTAGGGTACTAATTCTAGGGAGTATCACCAAAATGTGTGCTGGTGACATAATATTTTTTTCAGATCATAGAGGAAATAATTACAACTTCAAGTTATTTTAAATGAACAGATAATCCAGTCAGCTGCCAAGTGTGCAACTGCTTCACTAGCTGATGGAACAAATTGGCTCTAGTTTAGCCTTCCCCGTGTTCATTGTTTTTTTTTAAAAAAAACAATGAAAAAGTGCTAGGTCTAGGAGGATGGGCGGCGCCTAGCGCTAATAGCCGACAGGGGGGTCTTTTCCTTCAACCCCAAATTTATCTGTATATGTATGATTTTCCATGTAAAATTTGGACCAGCTGCTTTAGTAAGTACGCAAATACCGCCATACCGGTGTCTGCCACAAATAGGAACATCATTCAACCGTTGCTTCTATTGTACTGGTTACATGCTACTGCCTCCTTTTTTTCCCCCCCTTACCCTCCGAATACAAGAGACACCGAACCCCTTTTTAATGAAAAACCCACGCAGAAACATATACATGCTACCTTTTGTACTAGTTGATTCATTCAACAGCTTCAGTTGCCCTTCTGGGCTAACTCCTCGTTTTTTTTTTCTCCCGCTTGTTAGTCTAAAAAATTTACCGCTTCAGTCTCACTAACTACCTAATACTTTCTTCCTTATGTTGCAGATAGAGTCTCTCTCGTTAACATTTCATGGCCATGACCTTATTGTTGATTCTGAGTTGGAACTCAACTATGGGAGGTAGAAATAGTGTGCCGCCACTTATATCCATTCAGTTACGACCAAGTGTGCTGCTAGAGCATGTCATTGACGGTTTTAATTGGTCTCAGGCGATATGGTTTGCTTGGCCTAAATGGCTGTGGAAAATCTACTCTTCTCACAGCAATAGGATGTAGAGAACTCCCTATTCCTGAACACATGGATATATACCATCTCACCCATGAGATTGAGGCTTCAGACATGTCTGCACTACAGGCTGTTGTTAGTTGTGATGAAGAAAGAGTCAAGTTGGAAAAGGAAGCTGAAATTTTGGCTGCACAGGTCAGCTCTTAAACCCTCCTACATCTTTACTTCTTTGTGTTGTTTCTGTTGTGAATCATCACTTAACGCTGGTGATATCTTCACGTTCTTAGGATGACGGTGGGGGTGATGCTTTGGATCGTGTATATGAGCGTCTGGAAGCAATTGACGCATCAACTGCTGAAAAACGTGCTGCTGAGATATTATTTGGTTTAGGTTTTAACAAGCAAATGCAGGGAAAGAAAACTCGAGACTTTTCTGGTGGTTGGCGTATGAGGATTGCTTTGGCAAGAGCTTTGTTCATGAATCCAACAATCCTTTTGCTTGATGAGCCCACAAACCATCTTGGTAAGCCTCTTACTAAATTCTAAATAAACGGGAATCGAATCAGAAAACTAGTTTCTTCATTGGTGTAAATTCTATATTGTTAAACTGTGGTGAGCGAGATCCCCTACCAAGTAGTCCAAATGTCATTTACACCCCGACCTTTAGCTTCTATGTGCATCATGTTCTTATGTGTACCTGAGTCGCTCATCAAGTAGTCCAAATGAATTCATCCAGATTGTCTACTGCCTGTACCTTAGTTTTCTAATTTACTATCCAGCATGATAACCTGTTGTGTTTAACTGATTGTAGCCCTTTTGGTTTTGTTTCTTGTGGCATTTATATCTGTATGGTGAGGAATCAAGTTACTGAAGTCTCAGGACCTGAGAAATGTCTTTCAAGCCACCTTCTCTTCTGGGCTAAATCTTTACATGACTAACTTTTGTTTTTTTTTTTCCCCCAGATCTTGAGGCATGTGTGTGGCTGGAAGAGACACTAAAGAAGTTTGACCGCATACTTGTTGTCATATCGCACTCCCAGGACTTTCTAAATGGGGTGTGCACTAACATCATCCATATGCAGAACAAGAAGCTCAAGTTCTATACTGGTAACTACGACCAGTATGTTCAAACCCGCTCTGAGCTTGAAGAGAATCAAATGAAGCAGTACAGATGGGAGCAGGAGCAGATTGCTTCAATGAAGGAGTACATTGCACGGTTTGGTCATGGGTCTGCAAAGCTTGCACGTCAAGCTCAGAGCAAGGAGAAAACTCTAGCGAAGATGGAACGTGGTGGGCTCACTGAGAAGGTAGTTAGGGACAAAATACTGGTTTTCCGGTTCACAAATGTCGGCAAACTTCCTCCACCAGTTCTGCAGTTTGTCGAGGTCACGTTTGGGTACACCCCGGATAATATCTTATACAAGAACCTTGACTTTGGTGTCGACCTCGACTCTAGGATTGCACTGGTTGGTCCGAATGGTGCAGGGAAGAGCACGCTTCTGAAGCTGATGACAGGTGATCTGGTTCCATTGGATGGTATGGTTAGGCGCCACAATCACCTGCGCATCGCGCAGTTCCATCAGCATCTGGCGGAGAAGCTGGACCTGGACATGTCGGCCCTGCAGTACATGATGAAGGAATACCCTGGAAATGAAGAAGAGAGGATGAGAGCTGCAGTTGGTAAGTTTGGGCTGTCAGGGAAGGCTCAGGTGATGCCAATGAGGAACCTCTCCGATGGGCAGAGGAGCCGTGTCATTTTTGCGTGGTTGGCATATAGACAGCCACAGCTGCTGCTGCTGGATGAGCCGACGAACCATCTTGATATTGAGACCATCGACTCGCTGGCCGAGGCGCTGAACGAATGGGATGGTGGTTTGGTGCTGGTGAGCCATGACTTTAGGCTGATCAACCAGGTTGCTCATGAGATCTGGGTGTGTGAGAACCAGGCAGTAACCAGGTGGGAGGGTGATATCATGGATTTCAAGGAGCACTTGAGGAGCAAGGCTGGTCTCTCTGACTAGAAGGGAGGACTTGTCCTGTTTGGAGGTAGAAGGAAGACCTTGTTTTTCTTCTCATCCTTTTTGGAGATTTTCAGCCTAGCCGTGCCTTTTCAATGCATGGCAGAGAGCAGCGAGATACTCCTATTTATATAGTACTAGCAGATTACTGGAATGACTGTTATTGTATTTGATGAACGAATTCTGTCTACCTGTGATGTCTCATAAAACCCAGAGAGAGGATTTGTGCTACTTCAAAAGTTTTGTCTATATTTTTTCACCTGGAAATGCTTGTTCGGTATTTTTGGTGTGTTACATGTTTCAGTCTGGGTTGGTCTAAAAAAAAAATCAGTCTGGTAAGATGACTTCAGGTTTGGGATTCGACTTTAAAGGGGGGATGTGGTAATGCTTGGAGTTGGAGGCCCAAGCCAAGCAAGGTGGACTGCTGTTTGTTATATGAGGGAGTGAAAGGGAGGATGTAATGCTTGGGTGGCTAAAGCAAACGGGCTTTAGGAAGGAACAGCAGCCGCATCGTGGGCCGAACGACATAGGCAGAATGGGAAAACCGAAGCGAAGCACGATGATGGAACTAGTTATAAACTGGGCTCCAACATATATCCAATTATTCTTCCAATGGTTCTCAACGAGTTTGTGCACATATTCACCACATACTTCATGTGCATTTCCTTTAAAAAAATGTGCAAATATTGAAGTGCAGAGCGCGAGCGCACAAGGCAGGAGAACTGGAGAAGGATGGAAAGAAACAGCAGGAAGCAAGGGTCATTCATGGCGTGACAACACAAGGGCTGTGTTCGGCTGGAGGAAAATCCTCCGGCTGCTGCTGCTCCTTCTCTCACTGTTGCTACAGTATGGCTTTCCTCCGCTACAGTGTTCTCTCTCACGGCAACTGCAACTGCATCTTCCAACCGAACAGGCTTAAGGAGAGCTCAGAGCTCCCTGTGAGGATGACGACTTGCCAACATCGATGGTCATGGCATGATGACTCCTTTGACTCCCTCTCTCTCGCCTGCAGTTCCGTAGAGACGCGTAGTACCACCCGGCTGGGCTGACACGGCAGGCAAGCTACAGCTACAGTAGCACTGCTCTACATCTGTCATGAGATGGGAGTAGCTGCAGGCTAGGAAGAGGGAGGCTCTGGCTCCCAAGCCTGACTGGACAAAGCGGAGGGAGGGGTGGCTGTTCTGCTAGTGGAGTACTCCTACAAGGCAGTGTAGTAGTAGTGTAGTACTCCACGAGGAAGGAACTCGGCCGTCCTTCATCCTGGTCCATGGAGTGATCCAACCAAATTCCCAACACAAGAGCAGAGCAAGAGAGGCGGGAGAGACGTCTAGGGAAAGCTGAGAGGCCCCTACACCCTCACCGACGCGATGCTTCCGCCGCACCTTGTTCAGGGCCCGCGCGCCAAGCTCGATCGCTTCACGATGCAGCAGCTCACCCTGTCGCCGGCGTACGAGGGCTTGCTGCAGAGCGTCGTCGTCCTCTCTGGTTCACGCTTCCTCAAGCCGGCGCAGCAGCTGCTCGACGACGTCTGCGCAGCCCTGCTGCCGCCGGAAGGTGGTGCTGCCAGCTCCTCGCCGTCGCTCAGCAGCTCATCCCTGCTCTTGGCATCAGCTGGACACCAGGAGGAGCATCGCCGGCCGGATTTCCGGGAGAGGAAGGACAAGCTGCTCCACATGCAACACGAGGTGAGCACTACACATCTATTCTACCTCCTCCATGTCTGACATTGTCATGCCTTTTCTGTCCATTGGAGTATGCTTTTAGTTTTAGGGGGAAATTTTCTCGCTCCAAATTAAATTTGTCCCAAATTTACCCAATCCCATCTGTCTGTGTATAGGAGTAGTCACCTGCACATGTGACTAGTGCTTACAACCTAGCAGGTGTGCAAAATCATTGAAGTAAGATAATCTTGCTAATATTTTATTCTGTACCATTTAACCCTTTGAGCTTCTCTGGCCACACTTTCCAAGTCTAGTGCACAAAAATGTACTAAGTTGCACAATGCTCCACTCTAGTTCTAGAAAACAACCCTGCAAAATACTTGTTACTACTAATACTCTTCTTCTACTGTTCCATCTTGCTTGGACTGCTCCCATTGCCTTTTATGATCTCACGTATTCTTGCTGCTCCTGCCTGGCTGCCTGCAGCTTGGCTTGGTTTCCTGGTTTGTGCAAAAGGGCCCAAAATTCAATCGAAATTGTATACAGAACATAGAGGCTTTCTTTGCTTGAGTTTTATAGGTATAATACTAAGCAGCTAACTGGTTGATAGTTTTATTTCTGGTTGACAAGTTTAAAGAGCGTGAGCAAGCTAGATGTGGTGATAGAACCTAGTTTGCAGTGCACCATTATTATATAGTATTGACAGTTAGAAGTTGAGGAAAATTTCTGCGTGCAGTTGCAGTACATAGGAATGGAGGTACGCGAAAGGTACAATCAACATCGTCAACAAATGCAGATGGTGATCTCCTCATTCGAATCGGTCCCTGGGCTGAGTGTTGCTACCCCTTACGTGTCGTCTGTCCTCAAGGACGTATCCAAGCGCTTCAGACGTCTAAGGATAATCATATTGAAGAAAATACAATGCATCAGCAGGCTTCTGGAAGAAGAACTCATTTGGCTGCCAGAAGGCTGTAGCAGTGGAGGCAAGGCTCTAGCAGTGTGGAAGCCACGGAAGGGGCAGCACCCTGAGCGTGCCGTCTCTGTGCTGAGGGCCTGGCTCTGCAACAATTTTCTTCACCCGTAAGCTAGTCCTTGCTGCTCCAGACATTTTTCATTCTCTCCGGCGTTCATTGTCGGTGCGACGAAAACGAGAGCTCATCTATTGTGGATCCATGTGTGCTGATTGATTTTAGGTATCCCTCGGACGAAGAAAAGCAAATGCTAGCTGCACGCACGGGCCTGACTCAGAACCAGGTATTATATTGTTTGCAGTGTGGATGGTACAGGGGGCATGCATGCATACAATCAACTCAACATTGATGAATGCATGCAGGTGTCCAACTGGTTCGTGAATGCGCGCTCCGGCTGTGGAAGCCCATGGTGGATGAGATGCACATGCTGGAGGAGACCCTCTCCTCCTCACCTTCGTCCTTTGGAGGCCACCTCGTCGGCTGACTGGGCTACTACTGATGGCCATCACCATTTTTTGTTCCCGGTGGATGTTCGAGGGAGGGATCCATCGTTTTTGGCGTCAGTATGCAGTAACTACGCACTGAACTCTACTAGCTCAGGAGTCAGGACACGGTTGCCTGCCATGGTTGCGTTTAGCTAACGACTTCCAAGTGATCGAGTGGAGCTCGTAGCTGAAACATGCTCTGCTTTGTGGTTCTTGTCACTGCGAAGAACAAAGTATTTCCCTCGACCAAAATCAGGGTATTTGCCTGTTGGGAACCAGAATATCACAAGCAAATAGTTCAGGTGTGGCTCCAGTACTAGGAGCTCTTTTAATTATACGTACTCCTGATGCTATCACATAGTATTACTAATAAGTAGTTAAATGGTGCTATGTGTTGTTTTCCCTATTTTTCTCCACTGCATAAATACGTTTTCTTTATAGAAAAACAGGAAACACGACGGTTTCCTTTGAAGCCAACTGATTAGCTAGCTCCTATATATAACAAGTGCTATGAAGCAGTAGTGAAATCACTCCATGATACCCCATCCATGAGGCATGAACAGTGACGCTTTGATCACTCCATGCAGAAAAGGCACTTTCTGTCCACATAGGGTTCGTTTCATGTGCAGAACCGAAAGCGTTGGCCTACACCTACAAGTGCGGGTAAAAGGGGATGATAGGCGAGCGGCATATTCCGGAGGAGCGAGCATGATCCCCCGCAAAGGGGCAGGTTTTCCTCTGCCTTTTGTGTTGATTAGGTTGAGGCACGATCCAAAAAAAAAGTCATATATGCTTTTGCATCTTGGGCTTGATGGTTCAGGTTGTTCCAGCTGGCTGGGCTCTATCAGTCCACTAGCAATTAGTTGTTCCTTTCCTTAATTGCAGGAGTGAGGTTGATAGCCCCTATTAAAACATAAGAAGTATGCTAAAAAAAAAGATAAGGCCCTGTTTGGGTGTTGCTGTTTTAGAAAACTATGGTATTGAGGAAACTGCAAAAATACTATGGTATTGAGGATACCGTGGTTTAAAAAACTGTTATCTTTCTACCATCCAAACATGTCAAAGTTTTTCGTACCATGGTATTTCAACAAACCATGGTATTGTGCCAAAACTTTAAAAATACTTAGTATCCAAACAGGCCCTTAGTATCCAAACAGGCCCTAAGAAGTTCAAAAAAAAAAGGGCCTGAACCGGGAGTTTAGCAAGTCTTTTTCATTGCATAATAATATCATCAGGTGGTGGCCTCGGTCCGATTATTTAGGAGCGACGAAAACGTTACAAGACTGATCGATCGATGGATGACGACAATTAAGTTGAACAAGGCGTATGTTATGTAGACGGACGACGAGGATGGCTCACTCAAGTCAACAACCTGGAATGGCTAAACGGGCACCGTCCGGTTGTTGTTGGACGTGGATGCAGCGGCGTCGTTGTCGCCGGAGAGGTCCTCGAGGGACTTGCCCTTGGACTCGGGGACGAGCAAGGTGCAGAGCATGCCGAGGAGGTTGCATCCGGCGAGCAGGAAGAGCGAGCTGCGCACGCCGATGCCCGCCAGGTACAGCTGGAACCCGAAGGATCCGACGATGGCGCCGAGCTTGCCGGCGGCGGCGGAGATGCCGTGGCAGGTGGAGCGCAGCCTGGCCGGGAAGATCTCGGCGGGCACGATGAAGGTGGTGGCGTTGGGCCCGAAGTTGGCGAAGAAGAAGGTGAAGGCGTACATGACGACGAAGCCCACGTGGTTGTTCCCGCCGGGGGTGGTCCAGTGGCGGTAGGGGACGGCGAGGCCCAGCATGAAGGCGGTCATCATGGCGAATCCGGCGAGCTGGATCCGGAAGCGGCCCAGGACGTCGATGAACGCCACCGTGAACCAGTAGCCCGGGACGGTGCCGCACAGCGCGATGAGCGACTGCGCCCGCGCGATGCGGAACAGCTCCTCCAGGGCGCTCATGGTGCCACCCTTGGGGATCCACCCCACGGCCGTGAAGATGTCCTTCTGGAACAGGTTCTGGCTGTAGAAGGCGATGTCGAGGAGGAACCAGCACGACGCGGTGCCCAACAGGTGGAGCCCATGGCGCCGCGCGAACTCGCCCGAGAACAATCCCCATGAACTTGAGGTGGCGTCTGCATCACCATGACCACCATCATCAAGACCGGCAATCTCCACCTGCTTGAGCACCCGGGACATGTCCTCCGCCGCCTGCTTGGCGTTCCTGGCCACCAGCGCCGTGTACCGCGCCGTCTCCGGCATCTTGGCGCGCCAGTAGTAGGTCAGCGCCGCCGGCATCGCCCCCAGCATCAGGATGATGCGCCACACGTAGTCGGCCTGCGCCGGCGTCGACCCCGCGGGGTCGTCCGCGTAGGCCGGCGCCGGGAACCGCGATCTAAAGGCGGCGGACACCACGATGGCCACCAGCCCGCCGGCCATGATGCCGAAGCCCTGCATGGCGAACACGGCGGCGATGAACGCCCCCCTGGTGCGCTTGTTGGCGTACTCGGACATGATCGTCGCCGACAAGGGGTAGTCGCCGCCGATGCCGAAGCCGAGCCAGAAGCGGAAGAAGCAGAGCGTGGCCATGACGGAGGTCGGGGTCCGCCCAAAGGACAGCCCCGACGCGACGGAACAGACCACCATGAGCATGAGGGTCATGCCGTACACCCGCTTCCGCCCCATCTTGTCGCCCAGCCAGCCGAAGAAGAGCTGCCCCGACAGCGTGCCCACGAAGGCCACGCCGTTCACCGCCGCCGCCACGTGCGGCGGCAGGGACCCCGGCGCCTCATGATCGCCGCGGTAGTAGTAGATGCGCCCCAGGAGCTTGGTCACCAGCGAGATGCAGAACAGGTCGTATGCGTCGGTGAAGAAGCCCATGCCGGCCACCACGATCGCCGTGAAATGGTACCATTGCGTCTTGGCGGAGTCCAGAGCGCTCAGCACCTGAAGCTCCCCGCCGCCAGCCATGGCTAGCTTGCAGTGTTGATCCACGGAGGAGGCAGGCTGCCCCGGTATTTATAAGCGGCGGCGCCTGCATAAGACGAGAATCTTTGGGCCGAATATGCTGTCAGTTTGACCGTCGAGGCGTCCACGCCACAGGACAGCCTGTTGACTCTGTTGTACAAGTGTGTCTCTTGTTTCTTTCCTTGTGTGGCGTGGCGTGGCGTTGCTCATCGATCGGCTGTTTACACACAAGTACGCGCCGTTGAGGCAAGTCAAACTAACCGTCATTACAACTACTATTTTTGTGACCGTCTGTTATTTGATTGTGTGGTAACCAAGGTTGTTTGACTTATCAAACCCAGGTCGGCCACACCCGCACTCTACAAGACTGGTGGGAGGACACCCTGGTCCAGCAGCCGGCCGCGAAGCGAAAAGGACTTCACACCTTGTTCATGTTGGTGGCGTGGAGCATATGGAAAGAGCGCAACGCCAGGGTCTTTGAGTAGAAACATTCAACGGTGACGGAGGTGGTACATAGCATCAAGCGCGAGGCAGAGCTATGGACCCTATCTGGTGCCAAAAAGCTAGGTTGTTTGTGTCGGGAGTAGTCAGCTTAGGAGATAGGTCGGGTTGTAATGCGCGGCCAAAAGCTGTTGTGTTGCGTTCGGATAATGGGCGGGTTTTAAACTCTTAGTGATCTTCGTCTTAATACAAAGATACGCAGCTCTCATGCGTATTCGAGAAAAAAATCAAAGAGGCCCTGCTCGGGCCGGGGTGAGGAGGACTTCTATCTTACAAAAATCTCCCAAGAAAATTTAGCTCCATCTTATAACCATTACAAGTTTCCGGGAAAGAACTACATTGTCTTATCGAGATCGAGAGAGAGAGAAAGAGAGATCAAAGTTAGATTGAGCTAGGTGGTTTTCATTAAGATAAAAAAAATTACGACCAAACAGAAATAAGCACCAAAATTTAAGAGTAAGATAACTCGAACATATGGCTGGTTAAGGGTGCATGACCACATCCTCCACCGTCTAGCCAAGTGAGCTCCACCGTCTTAGCCAAGTGAGACAAGCTTAATTTCCTTACATTGTCATGTCATGTCACACACTAACTACTGACTCACCTTCACCTCGGAGACTGTTTTCTCAAAGTAACGTCGAACTCAAGCACCACTAATTTTATTGGAAGAACAAAATTAAAAGGACGGGGCAGCGACGGAATGATTGAGCTCTGAGCAAAGCAGTAATCGTGACGAGCACATTCGCAGCATAAGTTGTACTGTGCTATAAGGAAGGAAGAACAACGGATGTGGTAATGATGGACGATCATATATACTCTAATTAAGAAAGAGAAAGGTGGTCAAACCGGGCTAACTAAAGTGGTACTAGTAACTGGAGGGAGGGTGAAGTTGGCTAATTGAGGAGAATGATGACGCCGAAGATGCATATAGTTTAAGTTGGGCGCTGATGTTGTTGCCAATTGCTCTTTAGGTTTTTTTTTTTTGAGGAAAATTGCTCTTTAGTTGCTGTCCTCACAATGTGCATGTTCTTGATTAGTGCACGGCTGCTTGCGCCCGTATAAAAAGCAAAAGGGATCTCAAACTAAATGTTTGCTTTCTAAATATCTTCCTCCACATTGACGGAATCTCAGCATCTTCTCAGGATAATCCATCCACATACACAAATATACTGTGCATCAGTTGGCTACACACACTGTACATACTGAATTGGAGTCCAGATCTTCTGAAGCAGCGTCAAACACACGTTTTCTTTTCACGAGTTCACAATTCCTACTTGGTCCTCGTGCGCTACATGCTATATTCATCCTTTTCGAAGATTTATTCATACTAACAATTCAAATGAACATGAGATGCAAAGTGCACTGCAAATTATAGTTACATGCATGTTTATATCTAGATGCTCAAATCAAATGTAAACGCAAAAAGCTTTGAGCCGAAGTGCAGTGCAAGCTGAATTCAGATTTCTAGGCTTGGATACGAGGCCCATTTACGTCTGCTGCTTGAAGTTGAATCCAGCTATTGGGCCAAGAGAAGGCCTGCCTAGACACTGCCGCCCTGCATACACGGAAATGCTTTGAACCGCATTGTCCAACTATGTTGTTGGTATTCTCAAAAAAAAAAAAAAAAAAACCCATGTTGCTGGCCATTGCACTATGTTGCATGCATGCTTTGAACCACATGATGTGAAGTCGTACAAAGCCAGTCAGATCTATAACAAATGTTCGCATACTAATCCTACATGTAAACTTCGGAATTGCACTACCCATTTCCCGTTAGACTAGCGCTGCCCCCTTACCTGGCGCCTGCTGGGAACTTCATCCGATCACCATACCATATCGAGAAGCCATACATCAATCTCAACATATTCTCCTTGGAAGAAACAAATAATGTAGCTATAGCTTGTTTTCCATCCTGTACAACTAATATAATAAATGCTCAGGACGTATTTGCCACAAACACCTACAAGCTCTCACAGAAAAATGTAATTTCTTTTATTTATTGGTGATCGTTATGTAGGTAGGTTAAAAGGTTATCCTGATTGAATTATGTAGTGCTCTATCTCAGTATGGTGATCGAGAAGCCATACTCGATCTGTTATTTGTTCAAATGGGGTATGTACTCCTCTAATTTGAAGATGTTTCTCGTTTATGACAACAACTTAATCTTTGAAACATACTTTAACATTTTGTTTAAATAAACTGCTGAATATGTGATATTAATAACAATGTACTTTTCAAGAAAAATCTATACATATGATCATCATTTTCTTTCTCGCGAAAAATGATCGTTGTATTTCAAACCATTTTTTTTTTCAAAAATTAAACTATAAACTTGTCGAAAGCGATACCTAGGGTAGTGGGAGGAAAAAATACCGGACGCAAACGGAAGGTAAGGGCATCTTTATGCACGCGCATGGCTATCCAGCACGCAGCAGTCAAAAGCTTTTAACTCTACTTTACGACCGTGCCCATCCTATATATAAGTGTCAAATTAATTTTACAGAGCAGCGAGAGCCTATACTGAGGATATCGTACGATTATTTTTGCTTGGCTAGAAAATAACTAGCATGAGGCTGCAGCTTGCTACTCGTATAGTAGATCAGTGGACACTGAGAAATTCCATCGTAGGCGGTTCGTCTGACGTTTGCTGCAGGGAAGTGATTGTTATGCACACCTTTTTTTTTTTTTTGAACTGGATTGTTATGCACTCTTGAAAGAGCCATGCCAGATACGCATTCATGCATATGTACTGTAATGCATGGACTGTGGCCACAGCAGTGGTGGTGGAACATGATATTTACGTGTCACATGACAGCGATCGATTTGACACAAAACTATATGTATAGGTCGTTGTTTTACAAGCCAGGTGTCCGGTCCTCCAATTACCTCTTTTGATCCAGCTAGAATATATATATCAAATACTCTTGTGCGGCATCGACGCGGAAAGATGAAATCTTCATTGGACATGCAGTACTCAATCGATCTGATCTTGTTCATTAATTAATGGAATAAACTTAGTACGCGCGTCCAACGGCGGTTGGATGGACCTGGCTATAAATGTCCTCGCCCTTCCCTCCCATTTCTGCACACAGCACAACCAGCTTCTCCTTGCTTCCAAGTAGTAAGAACATTGTCTTGAGAGCTAGTGAGAGGGTGATTAGCTAACAAAATGGCGAGACGCGGCGTCCTGATGATATCGCTGCAAGTGGCCCTGCTGCTAATGCTTGTCCTCTCTGTGGCCACCGCCGCCGCCGACGAGAAGGCGGTCGGCGACAAGCCGGAGCCGGAGCCGAAGCCAAAGCCGGTTGATGCTCCCGCCAAGCCAAAGCCTGATCAGCCCAAACCGCAACCCAAACCACAGCCAGACCACCCAAAGCCCACACCCGAGCCCCATCCCACTCCAAAGCCCACCAACCCAAAGCCCACGCCGCAGCCCGAGCCAAAACCCAAGCCCCCGGTAGGCAACTGATCCTTCCTCAAGCTTATATTTAGTAGCTATAAATAAGAGGCATATGCATGCAGCAAATCACATAGATGTATGATCCTGTTGCTTTGCTTTGATGAGAAATCAAGAGAAATTAAGAAAAAGAAGCTTGCATGCCACCTTAATTAATATACATACTACTTGTTTCTGTATTATTATGCACTCGCACGTGTGTGGTAGTGCTGATCCTGTGCAGCAAACCACACAGTACGCTGGATGATGTACTGTCCATCCCAAAGTTATGGTGTGCGTTGCTACTACCTTCTCGTAGCATGCTACCTCTGCCTGTACTGTGTGGTCGCCTATCAGGCTATATATCAATAAAAAGAAAACCATGTATACATGCATGATTCTCAACTTAAAATTGCACCTGTGCTTTCTGGTGCATATATAAAAAATAGTCTGTTGATCGATGTCACGGCCGACCCTATATCTCAGCATATATATCAAATCCAGGATGAATTATTTGACAGTTCATAAGTGTGATAATTGTGTCGAAGTCAGAAAATTAATATAGATGTAAATTAAAGGTTGATCCGTCAGTGGCACTTGTGGAACAAATGTCTGATAAATATATGTAGGGACAATTAGGAGCGGAAACAGATGTTAGCAGAATTGGCTAGGAGGACTTTTCATAATGCGGTGTGGTAAGTTGTATTGCTGCACTCATCAATCCAGATTGTACCCACCCCCTCCTTAATTTCAGAATTTTTTAATTTAAATAGATGCACACCATCCATATTCTTCATCTCGTAGTTCAAATCTTTATTCTATTCACCGGTATCATGTGTATTATATACTAGGTATTATTGAAAAAATTACTTAAAATAGAGGCTAATTATGTTACCTATATAATGGAACGATCAGATCCGTGGTACACCCCATCATAGCATAGTCTTACTGTTAAAGGTCTCCCTAGCTAATATAAATGCAGATTACCACACATGATGTGCTGGGCTCATTTCTATAAGGGAACGTATCTGGTGGAAACCAACCTTTCCGTGCAAACTATAGAAACTTCAATCTGAACCACACGATGTTGATCCAAGGGGGCGCTCAAGGGAGGTGGGAGGGGTGATTTGCAAACGCGACTTTGCAAATCACCCCTTTCACCTCCCTTAAGCTTGTAAATCACCCCTCCCACCTCTCCTGAGCGCTTCCCTTGGATCAACATCGTGTGGCTCAGATTGAAGTTTCTATAGTTTGCACGGAGAGGTTGGTTTCCACCTGATACGTTCCCTTTCTATAATGGGCCTCCGTTATTCCCTTTCTTGGGAAAGGCTGCAACACACGTACGTGGGTCGCCTCTCGGCTCTCTTAATTTGAAAGACCTGTCTCTCATGATCATCATCCAACTGACTGATGGTACGATGATGTGTTGGTAAATGGACGAATAAATAATCTCCTGCGGGGTTCTGCCGATCGAGGCCCAGAGTATGGACAGAGAAGAGGGAGAGGTTTAACTGAAAGCAATGCAACTGCCCATCAATCTGATCAATTAACGACTCCTTATTCTTCCGGACGGACAGATGGCTGGCTAGATCGATCTATCGCGTGCCTAGCTAGCCCCTGATCTACGTACTGTATCGACAATCGAGCATGGATTCGGGACATAACCAGCATTTCGCGGGCAACTATATATTTTACCAAGCATTTAAGGCAAACATTTCTCTAGGGAAGCAAGAGACACCTGATATCCTTGTATATATATAACTATTAGCTAGAATTAACTAAGGACATGTTTAATTTATTTATTATGCCAACAATAAAGCTTCAATCGAAATACGACTTAAGTTATAGGCGATTATCTCTTGTTTTCCAGGGAGAAGAAATCATTCTTTTATCTCAGATGCTCTAAAATCTCAAGCTTTGATGATTCATTCATGACTACTGATTGGCTTCAACTTGCACTGGTCTCCAGCATCGTATTCTTGGCAAGTATAGAATACAACATTGCACAAATCCAAATGCATGCATCCTCTCGCCCATGCATAAGGCCACATGCACGGTCTCGCCCCTGCTAGTACATCTCAGACAACTAAAAATGACCTTATTTATGCCCTTACTTACGACCTTCTTTTTGTGTTTATGTCGTCAATATATTGATGATGTCAGGATCTCTTCCATGCTAGCTCCTTCTAGAAGCTTGCTCACTCGCAGCTCCCTTGCAAGAAAAAGGGTTGATTCGCAAATCCAACAAAGGCACAAAAAGTTTATCCTCTTCTCAGACCAAAGGTCCAGCGCTAAAGATGCATCTGATTCCAGAGTGCTGCTAGCTTACTCATTAATTTTTGTATATATCATTCTGAAACCATGCCTACTGCTTAGCTATTCAATCAGAGGACGAAAAGTCTCCAGCAGCCATGATTATGATTTAATTTTTCCCTGGTAGGTCATGAATAGCCATTGTTTCGACTTTTATTTCTGATGAATCAAAGCCGGTCTTTACCTCCAATCATATACTCTTGTTTAAACGCCTACACCTCAACTTACGTAATTTCGATTACGTATACATGCCTCTCCTTTACAGCATCAGCAAATCAAGTCATGACAAGCTCAGCGACTGCACCCACTTGTCCATTCAGTCGCACCCGTTGAACTCAAAACAATAGCGCCTTTTTCGTAACTGTCCCTACGCAAGACTTAAAGTTATTATTATTGGAACATTATTTGGAGAATCAAGCCTAAATGAGAGATGCACGCTAATTTGTTCAGTAAAGCTCATACTTTCACAGCTAAATAAGAAGTTTAGTTGGGCAACCTTAAGTAATACTAAATGACAAATTACGCATGTGATGGACGTGCCCATCCTGTAAAAAGAATAATTGATGCACGGCTCCCAAACAAAATTGTAAATATCTGATCAGCTCATTTATCCTAATGCATAGTGAGGTATTTATTTGCATGCCTATATATATATTTTCCTCTTGACTAGGAAAAGCTAAAATTTACTATGATTATTTGTCAGTTTTATGATTACTTGAATTATGAATTATCCCAACCAATGCCTGGTCATTTCCTTAAAATTAAAAAGGTATGCTAGCAGGTAAGTGCATGGTACAGAACGATACATAGGTAAAAAAAACATATGTTAGGTAAAGTGCAAAAGGAGAGTACTTAGCTTAATTATCGATGCCCTGTTTTGAAACAACTTTACTTAATTTTCTTTTTGTGATGTACTCCCTTCCAGGTTCATATCTAGAAATGCAGTTATTTTGAAATGGAGGGAGTAACATATATGTCAGTTGGTATCTACAACTTGATTTCGAGTTTCCTTTTAATTTTTACTTATCATGCATCCTGGGCATTGTCGCAATAATATTCAGTTGAGAGCTATGTGATACCGTCCTACGGCAGGATTTGTGTGACAATCATAAAAGGTTTCGAGTTAACCAACGAGGATATATGTTCTGGGGGATAACCAAGGTATATAGGCGCAACCAAAACAATGGATGGGTATGAAAATGGAGCAGAAGGCGTGTGAATGGCAACATTATCTATCGACATGAGATAACTGAGCGAAGCTCGGCTGTTTAGGTTTCGTGAAATCAACCCACCCAGGTTCAAGTCCTATATATACTCCGCACGAGTGTTGCATTTCAGTGGTAGGCGATGTCCCCGTCGAGTGCAAAGTGCCTGTGATTGATGACTTTGCGGATCTCAAAGGGGGTAGGGTTTGCGTGCGTGTAATCATATGAGTACTCGTACGTGTATATGAGTATCTGCGTGCGTATTGTGTTTAGCAACAGAAGTATATATTTGTGCGGCTTGAGACCAGTCCCTTGGTGGTCCAGGGTAGCAACATGTTGAGGGTTTATCTTTACTTAATACGCATGAACTTCACGTGCCTCCCCTTACAAAAATATTGATGCGGCTCCTAGCTTTGCTACATCGAGTTTGCTAGGTTGTCTTCCTATTTATGCCATGTAAATCACTCCCTTCATATTTTTTTGTTATATACTGCAATAATTTCATATACCATTGTTTAATAGTTCAAGAAGAAGAAGCAAATGCTACTCTGTGATTCCAACGTGAAAATGATTAGAATATTTGCTGATTTCCTCCAAGTTACCAGTTTCTTTGTAAGTTTGGCCTTAATAAAATTTGTCAGATGGTAAAGGTATGTATTAGTACATGCGGGGACATGTATTCCTGATGTAACCTAATAGCTAGTATTTGACTCCAAGAAGTGTATGGAAGCTTGTATTCAAATGAATAGTCATAATCAGTTCTCTTTTGGTAGTGTCAAATTTGCACGGAGTAGTAGCTCTGATCAACATCAATTGCATGGACAAATAGCTCCGACCAGGAAATTCAATGAAATAGTCGATTGTATGTGGTTCGCTTTGTTGGATTTCTTGTTTTATGAAGTTTTTGTCCGATGACAGATGTTATATATGTGCCATCAGTACATCCATTCACGTGCATAACTAATCGGCCTTATAACTAATAAATTGGGTAATATGTTCCGCTGAGCATTTTATGTTCTCCAATCTGTGGAACAAACAAACAGTACATCTTGGTATCTAGCCTATATATAGAGAGACTAATTAAGGTTTAGATGTTGAGTATAGACACTGACCGGTTTTCAGATTTTGATATTGAGTGTAGGGAAACTATCAGGTTCGCAGCTCCTCGTAAATTTCCTCCTGCATCCACTATGGGTTGGTTAAGCAACACAAATCAACACGTTTCTCAATGATACGATTTAGACCAATTAATACACATATATATAGGTTATTGCTGATCACCGATCGATCTAGACCCCACAATCAACTCCAAACTTGATCCATACATATGCAATATTGATTAAGCAGCAACATACGCTGCAGACACTACGGGAAACCCCCAATTTGCCGTGTGCCTACGGGTTTGCCGAGAGCATTCCCTCGGGCACACGGCAAAATAAATCTTCGCCGAGTGCCGCACTCGGCAAAACCAAGGAACACGGCATATAGAAGTTTGCCGTGTGCCACGTGACCGGCGCACGGCAAAGGTCACTCTTTGCCGCCGCCCGGCGGACACACGTCAAACATTGACGCCGTTAGATTTTTTTGACGGCCGTCGAGCGAGGTGGGCCCGGGTACTCGGCAAATACGAACACACGGCAATATTTTTATGTTTTGCCGAGTGTGTGCGCTCGGCACTCGGCAACGAACCCTGTTTGCCGTGTGTGAGACGTCAGCACACGGCAAACGGCCCTCTTTGCCGAGTGTTCGTCCAGTTACACTCGGCAAATATTATTTCAATGAATTTTTTGGGCCACTAAATTAATTCAAATAAAAAAGTTTTGAACTGCAAAGTTGTATATTTCGACAACATCTACACTTCTTATTTTGGTATTTTTTCACTCGACGAAGCGCTAGTAAATTTGTTCAAAAATCTTATAGCTCCCGGATAGTTTTCCAAAACTCGAAGAAGAATATTTGGAATATGTGAACAACGCGACTATAATTATTTTTGAAAAAAAAGATCAAAATAAAAGTTGTAGATCTGCATAAGTTACACATCTTTGCTGTTGAACACTTTTTTATTTGAATTCAAATTGTCAACGGAAAAATTGTTTGAATTTCTCAAAATTGAAAATTTGAATTTTGGAAACAATTTCGGATGGAGAAATGCTAAAATAAAAGTCATAGATCTCGAGAAGTTATGAAACTGTCATGTTGACAACTTTTTATTTGAAATCAAATTGTCGATTTTTGAAATTTGACGTAAAGTACGTTTCAATTTCTCAATTTTTGAAATTTGAATTTTTTAAACAATTATTGAAATTATGAAAATAAAAGTTGTAGATCTCGAAAAGTTATGAAACTTTCATGTTGATAAATTGTTTGTTTGAAATCGTATTGTTGACGAAATAATTATCTAAAACTTAAAACTATGTGTTGTCAAAAAATAAAGAAAATCAAATCTTTGCCGTGTGCCACGTGGCGGGCACACGGCAAAGATTTGAGTTTGCCGTGCGCCGGATCGCGGGCACTCGGCAAACCTTTTTTCCCCTTATCCCCGCACGGCCATCTCTCCTTTCTTCCTCTCTCACTCGCCTTCATTTCTCTCTCACTCTTCTCTGCGCCGCCGCCGCCCAACGCCACCGTGCCGCCTCCACCGCCGCGCCCGCCTGCCCGCGGCCCGCCTGCCCCCGCGCGCCGCGCCCCCGCCTCCGACCGCCCCGGCCGACGCCCGCCACCGTCGCCCGAGACGCCGCCCCGGCCCACGCCCGCCACCGTCGCCCGAGACGCCGCCCCGACCTCGAGCCCGCCGGCCGGCCGAGCGCCGCCGAGCTTCGCCGCCCCGACCTCGAGCCTGCCGGCCGGCCGGCCGCCGTCCGCCTCGCCCCGGGCCGCCGTCCCCGGCCGGCCTCCGCCCGTTCTTCCCTTCCGCGCCGCCGCTCGCCGTCCCCGGCCGGCCTCCGCCTCGATGATCTCCCCTTCCGAGCCCCAGGATACCAGCTAGTAGGCCGCCAAGGTAACCCGTTCCTCCTACTTTCGGGGGTACTTCTCCTGACACTCCTTCTGCAGGCACTACGGTGAGTCACTTCAAATCTTTTGTACTTTAATTTCTTACCTTCAAGTATGATATAGTGAAGTAATTGAAGGGTTAGCTATGCTAGCTTGTAACCAATATTTTGTCACTTCTATTACATTTTAGCTTATATGCTTCTAACCTACACATTTTAGCTTATATGCTTCTAACCTGCAATTTAAATACTTGTATTGCTTTGCTCGTGCAGAATCAATTGGCGGGATCCAACAATCCCTCTCCGCAGAGTGCTTGGTCGCCGTGGCCGCCTCGTCAATAAACCTGTAATAGTATTTCAACTTCTATAACTATGTGTCGTGATCATGTGAGACTTTGTGACGACGGATGGTGGGCTATGTGTTTGTGACCTATGTGATGTCTTTGTGATGACGGTTGATCGTGGACCTCTATGTGATGCGTTTGTGATGATGGTGGAGCTTTTATTGTGATATGTTGAGTTTGTGATGGTGATGTTGAGTTTGTGATGATGTGGGCTCAAATATGTGATGATGATTTGGCTCATTTTATGTGATGTATATGTTTTTTTGTGATTGTGGTCCAGGTTGTAGTCGAATTGAAATGTTTATTGCAATCTGGAATAATTTTTTGCCGAGTGTATTTAATGTTTGCCGAGTGCCAAGAACAGGCACTCGGCAAAGATGCCATTCTTTGCCGTGTGCCTGACGTGGCACACGGCAAAGAGTCCAGTCTTTGCCGAGTGCCCGGGCCCACGACACTCGGCAAATAGGCAAGTCTTTGCCGTGTGCCGGGGCCCACGGCACTCGGCAAAGTGGGATTGACGGCTGACGGACGTCAACCCCTTTTTTTTGCCGAGCGCCACGTGGGGCACACGGCAAAGGGTTTGCCGTGTGCCCGACAAAAGGCACTCGGCAAAGTACTGTTTGCCGGTACAGGTTTGCCGTGTGCCTTTTGCCGAGTGTTGCACACGGCAAACCCTTTGCCGTGTGCTTTTGGCGCTTTGCCGTGTGCCCTTAGCACACGGCAAACGTCCTGTTTCCCGTAGTGAGATACGTACCGATTGATGAGTACATGGACTGGGGAGAGATGGATCGATCAGAGAAGAACCTTCCTAGTTAGCCAGGCAGGCAAGTACATATAGATGAGATGCATGTAAAATATGTCAATTCTTCTTGCTTCCGTCGTCGCCCTTGAGCATCTCCTGCAGCACCTGGTCATCCAGGTACTCCAGCTCGATCACCTGCCGGCCTCCTCCTGCTCTCTGCTGCTGCTGCCGGTTGGAGGAAGAAGACGACGACCCGCGCACGTAGTTGTGCGCCTCGCCAGGGAAGTTGAGCATGGCGAGGTGGCCGCGCATGGCGTAGGCCGCACGGTCGTACGCCCGCGCCGCCTCCTCGGCGGTGTCGAAGGTGCCGAGCCAGCGGCGCACGCTCTGCTTGCTGGAGTCGCGGATCTCCGCCGCAAATTTGCCCGACGGACGGCGGCGCACGCCGCGGTACTTGGTGTCGCTGCTGCCCTGATCATCCCATCCGCCACCCTCCATCTATCACAAATCAACTATATATATAGACAGATAGATCGAGATGCAACGATCTCTCTCTATATACTAACCCTAGCTAGATAGTCATCAGCACACTGCGGATCCTCAATTAATGAAGTGATCGACACACAGCTAGCTTGCAGCAGCAGAAAAAAACAAGCTGCTATATATCTAGCTTGAGAATCACTGTAGTGGTGTGTTTATCATCAGTTTGGGTGCTTGCTTGCTTGTGTTTTTGTGATGGCGGTGGGACGCCGTATTTAAGGTGTGTAGCTAGCTTTGCTAGTGAGAATGAAGCCCTAATGGATGGACAAATTAATAAATCAAGATGCGGATTCCCGCGGGTGATCGTGGAAGACGGGTCCCTCTCTTTCCCGGCTGTTGGGTTTATCATCTGTGAGCTGTGACTTAAGAAAACTATTTTTTTTTTGAGACCAGACTTAAGAAAACTAATTGAACATGCACTAGTGTGTGTGTGTGTGTGTGTGTGTGTGGTTTAGCTCCTCTTCTATTTCCTTCCTCGTAATTAAGAGGCTGTAGTGCTGTACGTCTTGCGCTGCTAGCTACTATCGCACAAAAAGCTAGGTCTCGAATTGTTTTGATGGTTGCGTGAGTGGATGTAAACTAAATTAAGCTGGTGATGGACAGAATCTATCATACCTTGTTAGTAGCCAATTAATATATATGTATGTCTCGTGCTTGAATCGCTAGTTGGAATAGTTTGGTACAAATCGTGAACGTATCTAACTGGCTATCAGTCTCAAACATATATGATATACTCCCAGGCTCCCAGCTGCTTGTCTCTATGTTGACTAGCTAGTAACAAATATATATAGTACATAGATTCGTAGGCTGGTGCTATGTGCATGCAGGATGCGCATGTGCGTAAAATCAAGTGTATTAGTCAATAGGGAGTACGAAGACTGCTGGTTCAGCATCCACACGGCGTATATTTATAGTGTATAGTTGTTTGTTTAAATCATGTCTTGTGGTAGTCCCTCTGCTCCCTCAGTCGATTATTTTTAACATTGACCATACATATGGAATGCAACATAAGTTATTATGAAGAGTACTATCATAAAATATACCTCTTGGTTATTAAGAAACCATATTTTTATAATCCTTTTGGTCAAATTAGAAGTAAAATGCCAAACCGTTTGAGTTTTTCTTTTTCTTTCCCCATTTGGCAACTGATTGATAGATACTGGGCTTGCTTGTCGCCACTTCTAATGGGCCAAAGCTTACTATTTTGAATTGGGCTCCAGTAATGGGCCTATGAAAATATAGATGGATTCAACAATTTGGGCCTAATACGCATTGCAGGTCGTTTGTTTTGAAGCAGCCCACTTCCGAGGGTTGCTTTAGCAGCAGTAATCCTTTTGCTCAAAAAAAAAAAGCAGTAGTCCCTCTGTCTGGGGGGTAGTAGGAGTAGGTAGGAGTGTCCAGTCCACTGTTTACTTTGGAGATCAAGTCGCTGAAAGTCCACTGATGTTCTCTAATAAAAATCAAATCAGACGCACCCGGTCACGTTCAGATTGATTGATTATACGGGCGTCAAGTCAAGCGCAGCAGCGGCGAAACGGACGAAGCAGCTGGCGGCGCCGTCCCTTCCATTTCCATTCTTTCTTTGCGTGTTCTTCCCAAACAAAGCGAAAGACGCGTGGATTGCTGACGGTTGGGTTGGTGGTCAAAAGCAACACAGTACTGGATCCATGCATGTGGACGCGCTGACCGACAGAGACTCCTCTTCCTCTGGCCTGCTGCCAAACCCTTGTCTCTCTTCATCCATTAATTCCTTGTGTTCACATCACACGTTCCTTCAACAACCATTTCTATTCTGTATGATCCATAATTCTCTTAAATTATATAATCAGCACAACTAACTCTCCTGGCCTGCTGCCAGGGGCGAAGCTAGGTAGAGCCACCCGAGTGCCATGGCACCAGGGTGAAAGCCGATTTTCAGTGCTAATCAGGCTCTAGCTTCGCCGTGGCACCAGGGTCCCCAATGCTGTGGCACCAGGGTCGCCACTCCGCTAGCTTCGCCACTGCCTGCTGCTATGCTACTAGTACGACGGTGTCCGTCACCATCTCCCTTGCAACTACTCCTAGAAACTCTCTCTCGCTCTCTCAAGCACACAACACACCATCAGCCATCGCGTTGCTCTGCTCCTTGATTGAGTCCACTGATGGACGACGCAGCTGGCACGTCCGGTGTTCCCGGCACCAGCTTCGCGATCCTCTCCGTCGCCATCGTTGGCATCCTCGCCACCTCCCTCCTCCTGCTCTCCTACTACCTCTTCCTCACCCGCTGCTGGCGCTCCGACCACCGCGACGTCCACCACCATCACCTGCGCATTGTCGTCCAAGAACAACCGGCGTCGCGCCGCGGCCTGGACGAGGCGGCCATCCGCCGGATACCCACCTTCCGCTACCAAAACGGCAGCAACAAGGCGGTCGCCGCTCAGGAGGACTGCGCCGTGTGCCTCGCCGAGTTCCGCGACGGCGAGAGGCTCCGCCTGCTGCCGCCATGCCTCCACGCCTTCCACATCGACTGCATCGACGCATGGCTCCAGGCCACCGCCAGCTGCCCGCTCTGCAGGGCCACCGTCTCCGGCGCCGACAGGTTGCCTCTCCAGGCAGTTCCCGGCGCATCCCAAGACGACATTGTCATTCTAGATATCTCTGATGGTGAGGCTGTGCCGTCTGATGCGGCGGCGGAGGAGGCGTGCCAGCACCAGCAGCATCCGACGACGACGGCGAGGCGGTCCCTGTCCATGGACTCGTCCACCGACAAGCGCTTCTTCTACCTCGCTCTGCAGCAGGAGGTTAAAGTTAAATCATCCGGGGACGGGGAGAGCACTAGCAGCAGCATCCCAACCCCGAGAAGGCTGCGCCGCGCCTTCTTCTCCTTCAGCCAAAGCCGCAATGCCGCCATCCTGCCACTCTGAATTTCCACTCCTTAGTACTGTATTCCTTGTAGCTGTAGCACTATACTCAAGTCCTACATTTTGGACTCAACAACAGTGTATTACTCATGTTCAACATTACTGATATTTGCAAATGTAAACTGAGCTCTAGAACAAGGAAATTCAGTCCGATCCTGTCAGCTGAAGAAAATCATCTCCCTTTCCTAAGGCCCCGTTTGGAATGGAGGATTTCTTCTCCATTCCTGCGGGAATTGAACTGTTTCCTGTGAAATTCCTATAAAATTCCTGCGAAATTCCTGCGTTCCAAACGGGGCCTAAAAGGCGAAGCTCATTCCTCGCGTGGCAAGGGGCAACTGACAGAGACGACGCGCTCACTCGATCCTCAGAAAATTTATTATAATAAACTTGGTAGTAGGCCAGAACGCGGAAGCACATGCCAATTGCCCGCTACCACGAAAGCACCAGGAGATCCATAGTACTGCCACTATTTTCCGTCCAAAAAAAAATAGTACCATCACTATCTGTCGGAGACAATCTCTTCAGTCTCCACCATGGCTTCCTCGCCCATGGCTTTTGGGAAATTTCCTACTAATAAATCATCTCCCCTCGTTGTGAGGTTTGATGCGCTCTTTCTACTCACAGAAATGATATTAGAGTAAATTTCACAAAACTACAGATTCTTTGGTGGTATGAAGAGTTATGAGCCACGGTCCGCCATACAACTTCCTACTTTTAGATTGTGTTTTAGGATTGCTTGATGATTCTAGTATACGTAGATACAGATGTACTTTCCTGCTTTACCTGTTTCGTTCTGAGACCCCACGACAGATAACATTGGATATGACAACATTATGGAAAGGTATTGAAAACCTTTTTTTACTTTTTCAATGAAATTATATAGTGATGTTTAGCACTGAACCAATATCCAGATGAGAGCTAAATCTGGTTAAAAGTACTTTCTATCTTCTTTTAATATAATGTAATAAAAGTCAGTCCAATTTTAGTGATAAGAAGTTCTCAAAATTTACAGAGGAAGCTATTGCTCCTTTAGAGCATCTCCAAGAGTTCCCAAAAAATAACTCCCAATAAACTGGTTTTGGAAGCTCCCAAAAACCATTCAAAGCAAAGAAGAAACCTCTCCTCCAACCGTTCTCAAAATCTGATTCCTAAAAACTAAAAAAAATCGCAATTTGAGCCTGATCACCAGATGTGGCCCATCTGCACATCCTGTCCAACTAATTTGCATAGCCTTTATCCATTGCCGTACATTGTTGTGATTTGGCTAGGTCCTACTGGTTTCTACCGTATTCTCTCCCGATCATATTGAATCTCCGGTCCAACAATATCTTCCATCTCATCAGGTTGCGAGGTCCTTGTTCCGATTGGTTGGTTCGAGGCGACGTGCGCTCGCCTGCGGAGGTCAGGCAAGGCTGCAAGCACTCGCCGGCTTGTTCGGAGGTCACGCAAGGAGGCTTGTGCCCGACCAGCTACTGCGGCGAACTCGAGCACCTCTAGGTGACGGCCAGGCTGGAGCCGGCACGGCGCAACTGGGATGCTGTCTCCGCTCGCGAACAGGCAGGGAAGAAGATGAAGATGTGCGGTGCGCGGGAGAAGTTTTTCTTCGCGATTGGGAGTAGGAGGAGGAGGCGGAAACATGGCCACTGAAGGCGTCAGGATCGGGAGTGGCGAAAAAGTTGGGAACGAGATCGGGAGCTGTTGGAGCGGCTGTTTTGTGCATTTGTTCCCAAAACCGAATTTTGGGAACGTGTTTTGGAATCTGTTGGAGTTGCTCTTAATCTTCAAAGCAAACAAGTCCTACATTTCTCATCACCCTGCTGGGCTAAACAGAGCGGTGACTTGATGGAAATTTGTCATGGGTTTGTACGGGCTGAGGCTTAATTTGCCAGGGCTGAGTGAGATGTATGCAATTTTGGGCCTTGCTCAGCTTAATTGGCCCCACGCGCGCATACATATATTAGTTTGAAGTGGGCTTTTATCATTCTTTGGGCCGGCCGATCGAGCGGCGTTTGGCGCTGCGCCGCGGGCAAAAAAAGTCGCTTGCGCGAGTCCTCGGCTCCGGCATGAAACCGGTATCTACTTCTCAAAAAAAAAAAACAAAAAACAAAAACGAAACCGGTATCGTGATATGCTTGCATGCCATCCAGCATCCACGAGCTTCGAACGAAGCACTTGTCTGCCTTGTACATGGAGCAGATTCAGCCAACAATGCATCAGCTATTCAGCTAAAGAGCGGGGATTTCATCTCAAAAATAAAAAGAAAAAGAAAAAGATTCGTCCAGGCATCCAGCCATACCAGGCGCCGTTGATAACAGTGTGCCTGACCATGCATAGGCACTTCACTGGAGCTTTCACACGGTTGATTGACCGGTTGATCCCTGGCTGCCTTTGCACCGTCCTTTCGTTTCTTCAGCTCCACGTGTTCACTTCACTGCCCAAAAGATCGCGAATCCATTTCAAAGATCAAAAGATGGCATAAAGCGACGACCGGACACACCGCCGGGCTACGGTCAGGCCTGCTGTTGATACAGCATTACAACTGACTTTGTTAGCTCTTGTCTTGTTCGTCCATGCATTTCTTTAGCCGCTAAGCAAGCAGTTAGTCAAAGAGACCTGCTCTTCCGGCACGGGTTAAGACAGGCGATGCAACTACCTTTCTTGCTTCACCTGCTTGCTTGCCGCATGTGCTGTGATGGGATACTTACACAAAGCTGGAGTACCTCCTTCCTTGGTCTTCTTCTTTGGCAATCCTAGCAAGCCTGCCAAAAAAATCGCCATCATCAACATGGACCGATCTAGATCTTTTTTTTTAAAAAAAAGTTTCTTTAGTGATGAGGTTACAGTACAGCGTAGAAGATTTGCCTGCAAATAATACAAGCCTGATCGATGTCTCCGTCCTACGCTTACCTATTTACTAGTACTCTACTAATGGTTGGCAACAAGCAACCATTCACCGGCCACAGAAGGAGAAGGACAAACAACGACCTGACCTTGCATACCTCCGGCAATGGCCGTCGTGGGGGCCCCTGAGACGTCCCCTGCACCAAGCTCAGTCGGCCCAGTGACGACGTAATCCAACGGTTGGGAAGGGAGCAGATGGAGAACTGCTTCCCGGATTTCAGCAATGACCTGCTACCAAAGGGACACTGATGACTCAGACACTTCTTTTCTGCGGTGGATCCCTGCATGCATTCATATATGTCCATTGTCCAGCAGAATCTCTTCTATACTAGTAGTAGTACTAGGCACCAAAATGATCACAGTCGCTTGTCTGCCAGTGAAGCTTAATATAGACTGCAATTAGCACTCATGTCCATTTTTCAGAAGAAAAAAAAACCATTCATGTAAGCAACGCTTGTAGCTAAGGGGACGTTTAATCTCTTATATTAATGAAGCGAAGGACATTCGTCTCCTGATATATCAAGAGTATAGCTAGCAATCATTCATACACGTGCGACGTGGAGCTGTAGGCGGTCCTCCATATCATATTGACTCCTGAGAGAGTCTTGACCAGTCTCCTAGTAGGTACAGATAATCTGCTGGAGTACTACCTTCAAGCTAACTAATTTGATGCATACGTGCAGTTAACTCTAGCTTAAATTCTTCATATGAAATGCTCACCCTAGTGCATGCATCCTAGGCTAATGCTGACAAATTTGACCACCCAATCAAAACCCTGTGTAATCAGCTGCATAAATGATGCTTACTTTACAGTTCAGGCAGCATTTTTTTTTCTTAAGAAAGCAGACAAAAATATTTAATCACAAGAATAACGCTAGTTGCTTGTTATATTAGTGGTGTTCACGGCTCTGCCGTAGGCTGCAGCTCACTTTCTTCTATCATCAGTATATTGTCAGTTCCACTGTATTCTTTACACCTGCAACAGTGGAGGAATGCATCTACCGAAATGATTTTTTTTTAAAAAAAATGCGCAGATCTTTTTTTTTATGCAATAATGCAGGAGATACCGGCCTTCATGTTGATATAATGTTTAGATGGAAAACATACAAACATTTTTTAATACACTGAGCTAGCCCCAAATAAGTTTGACACCCGAAACTACTGGGAACAGGCACATAAGCAGTCCATTCTGGACTCGAATTTCAATAGCCATACAATGATACTAGTAATACTAATATTCACTTGCAAAGTAACTGCATATATATGGTACTAAACAAATGAAATACAACCATACAGCACGAAATCAATTCTACTTTAGGATGGTTCCAGCCTTGAACCCCAACTCATCCACCACTCCAACTGGTTCCCTCAAAGGGTGGGCCCTTCTCCGGACTCCAAATAATATATGATAATGCTTGCATTAGTAACTTACAGCCCGAGGACGAATGCACGTGGGTCTTCACTTGGAGATTCGGCATCTAAGATGAGTTAGAGAATGAAAATTGTGCAGAGAACAGCCCCTAGATAGTGTGCCTGCCCATAAATAACAAGGGTCTTAGTGATGTAGTACCATGTTACTCCGAGTAGAACGAACACAACAGATAGATCTCCAATGGTGAGATTGAAGTTATATAGCTTGAGATGCCAGACATGGGAATAACAAATTCCTATTGCCTAGTTTTGTATTAACTGTTGTAATTATTTATTTGGTTCATTTTGCATCTTACTTTTATTTTTGGATCATGCAGGTCAGGCTAACGACGTACAGGATAATGAGTACAAAACCACAAGTACCTAGGAATTTTTTTTAGATCACCTAGAAATTAAAATGATGTACTTTAACCAAACCACAACGAAATAAAGTTGTGCTTAAGGGCCATGTAAGCCAATCTACAAACAAATAGGTGTCATACCGACCATCAATAAAGGTTGCTGATTTGTGAGCTGTACATTAAGCTTTCAGAAGATGCAGAAAAGTAGTAGAGTCATTTTTCGTGATATTGATCCAGAGACTCCAATGTGATCCCTTATAGGGGAAGAAAGGAAGATTCCATTTACAAGTAATTTCTATAGCTTAGTCAGTCTAAGAGAAAATACATAAGCGTCTAGAACAACTACAATTTAACAACAATAATGGGGACCATTTTGGTCTTCACAATTATATTATCAGGAACCAGCTGAAAGAAAAGATTGGCATTTTGAAAGGAAAACATCATTATTATACTTTATTATGTCTACAGCACAGCTTAGTTGGGAAGAAGAAAATGATGCAAAGGCTACATGCATGCCACTGGTGTGGCAGGTAATGAGAACTGATTATTTACTTTATATACTTTCGTCAGTGCCCGGGAAGTGGCCTACTTCATGTTGGCAAGCTCCATATTATTATTCCTAATGCTAATATTAAAGTATAACACATTCGGATATAATAATTGCACCATATTAAACATACAGAATAACAGAAGCACTATAAAAAGTGTCTGCTGTTAGTACAATGATAGTTCCAAGAAAAAGAAAACAACAGTGCCAAGGTCAAGAAACTAACATTTTGTGGTAGGGTTAGGGAATAGGCAGCCTAGTAGAGCGGAATGAAAATCATCAACAGCCTCCTGTTTAGGCACATAGGTGGCTTGTAAAGTTGATGGAAAGTGATGTCAAGCCTAACCATGCGATATCTCTCACTAAATGCAAGCTTCTCAATATGTATTTAGACATGAGGACAAATATATGACAACTAAATCTGCTAGCCGCATTCTTTTTAACACAATATCTGGCATAGTGTCCCTTTCGGTTTTGTAATTTATGTTGTTCTCACTGAACTAACAAATTAAAAGGGGATAAATTTAACACACAACTTGCATAATAGTAAAGTTTATAACAACTAAATATGCATTTAACAAACAATAACAAACGTTTGGTTCAGTATGATGGAGTTTGTCACATAAACCACTTTGAAAGGAATCTGAAGTTCTGAAGGAACGTATAGAGTTGGAAATGAACATGAACTGAGTGGAAAAGCCAAAATTAAAATAGTGAAACTTGTAGTCCACTAGGGAGACAAAGATGAATTAAATATTTGTCAGACTAAGCTTGTCACAATATTTGCTACTCTCTATAAATAGGAGAGAATGATGACCTGATGATTCATAGCATAGACATCAAGGAGTAAGAATAAGACTAACAACAGCATCAACAAGGAGACCCAAGATGACAGGGCTTGGCTCACCATGTGGCGCGTGCAAGTTTCTACGCAGGAAGTGTGTGAAGGGGTGCGTCTTTGCCCCATACTTCTGCCATGAGCAAGGGGCTGCACACTTTGCCGCTATCCATAAGGTCTTTGGGGCGAGCAATGCCTCAAAGCTCCTAATGCATCTCCCAATAAGTGACCGTTGCGAGGCTGCAGTCACCATGTCATACGAGGCACAGGCCAGGCTTCAAGATCCAATATACGGCTGTGTTGCGCATATCTTCTCTCTGCAACAACAGGTAATCAGGTTTTCCATTAGTAAAATTCTACATATATAAGGGGCTTGGTTCACAATCATTGAAAAAATTCTACTCACTCAGCTGCAAACCTCATAAATGTGATATTGTTTCACAAATGTTGAAAAGTCCTAATGAAATAACACCAGGACCAACTTAACTTACTAACACGACAAAGGTTAAAGCATCATAAGAACCATCATCATGAATAGAAAATTTCATGGATGCAGGTAAAAGTTATGTGTGATTTTATCAAAGAAACATCTTGCTATCATATGAGACTTCTTATTTGCTCATTTGATAATGCATAGTTTTCTTAGTTCTTTAAATAGCTCTATCCATAAAATTAGGTCACTGCATACTCTTCAAGGAGATCAATGTTGATAGCGTGTACTGCTTTTCACATTTCATAGGTGGTCCGTCTGCAAGCACAACTAGAGTCTCTCAAAGCTCAAACAACACAAGGGAATGGAGATGGTTCTTTAACCTCAATCCCTCAAAAGGAAAACTGTGAAAGATTAACGCCTTATATGCAAGATGGGCAGTTAATTTTCCACCCTACAGTGCCAAGCAATAATTCTTCAGTAAAAGAAGAGAATCAGTTATACTTTGCAAATGACTGCTTCGCTTCCGAGTCAACTCAATATTCCGAAGGCTACGAACAAGATTTTTGCATGCCTGACTATAGCAGCAGCAATCCTTCTTGCACCGTGCAAGGAAGTGGGTATCACGATATGGATGACCTTCAGTCAGTAGCCTTTGCCTATCTCAACCAGGCATGACAAGATGTGCATGTGGTAGTTGTTGTACAAGTTCAAACAGTTTTGGTTGCAATAACTTATATATGTGGGATCACATTTTCTAGCAAGGGCGCCGAGTTATTAAAACAAGCCAAGCTCATGTTGTAACAATTCTTCTCCTAAGATAGGATACCTAAAATGTTAAGATGTGTTGTCGTAGTTTAGAATTCCTAATTTCTGCAATATTGCATCTGCAGTAGCATCAGGTCGGAGTTGGACTTTTTCCCCAAAAAATATACTCATCTACTGCAAGCCATATACTGCATGCAAGGAAATAGACATTTTCCGTTTTCTTTCTGAGGGTGTTGCATTTTCGTTTGTTATGTAGAAATCAGGTGGCAATCACTTTGAATGAAGAAACATAATTTGGCGAGTGTGAAACCCAATAGTTGAATGCTGTTGGACACTGGAAGCAAGCATGTGAAGACAATGTTTATGGTTTTCATAGGATAATGATGAGCTGTGATAAATTACTATGGCGTGGACAAAAAATCCAGGCACATTGTCACGAAAAAAAAAAGGAAACTGGATGAAGTTCTTTATATTTTTCTCTGAACAAAGGACCTTCTATGCTTGTTCTAACACGATGAGAGAGATTCATGGTTACATGTTGACCTCGTTCATCAATTATCCTGCAGCACAGCTATGTCTCTTTTTCCCAATTCTGTTTAGACCCTTTGTCGCCTTTCAGTCGTATGTGCCGCCCAAGTTAGTTACTGAATGCATGTTCAAAATGAGATTAGAGAAGTTGGTCTTACGAGTCTATTCTACAGAGGCTGAGAAATAAAAGGGCGCGCAAATAGCGACAAAAGTGCACAAACCACTTTGGCTCTCAATGATATATATGGGCTATAAAAAACTGTCCTCTGCTACTCGAGATCAAGCAAAGGAGGTGAAAGAGGCCCATAACAGAAACGGCAGGCGAACGCATATCGTCGAGCAGGTGATGAGCATCCCCGTGCAATGGAAAACACATAGCAATGTCGCGGGAGTGAGGTCAGTGATACCTGGCGCGTGGGGGCTGCCTTGCTTGCTTGGCGGGCGGATGCCTCTCCTCTCCAAAGGCGCCGTCGATCACAGGACAACCCGTCGGCTCTTGGACGGAGAAGCTACGCCGCCGGCTGTTCATCAGTTCCATTCAGAAAGCTCTCTCTCTCTCTCTCTCTCTCTCTCTTTTCCTTCTATCTCATCTCACCAGAAGGAAGAAATGGGCCACCCTCCTCTCGAAAAGAAATGGGCCCAACCAAAAATTGGTTACGAATGGGCCCACTGGTCAGCAGATACTACTCCTGTCTTCGTCTTGCTCCGGACCGGAGGCATCATCAGATCAGATCGCGCCGCACCCCATTTCATCATTAAAAAAAAAAAAAAAACTCGCCGCACCCTGGAGCAAGGCAGGATCCACCCCCTTCTTCCCGCTCGTCAAATGAACTCGAGGAGGTGAGTGCGGATCTATCTCTAACCCTAGCTGCTATTGATCTGTCCCCCTGCCCATCTATCTGCTCACCTGTAATTAGCGATCTGCTTAGCTCGACTTCCCAACCCTTTGTGCATTTTACTTGCACAGTTTGAGATGCGCGTGATTGACCGATGTAATAACGTGATTCTTCCTGTTTGAAGTGTGGTGTTGCGGACGAATAATTCTGTCCCTGCTAACCTGCTTATGACGATAGGCATCAAATAATTCCGCCAATACTAATGTTTTTGGTGTGTCGCGATTTGCTATACCTTTTAACCAGACCACCTCTAGGTCCAAATGGCAGCACTCAATTTATATATAAGCGGTCTCCATATACATACATCTACTTGTGCTCCCTCTCCAGGCGATAGTTTGGGTGCAGGATTAATCTTCACTGAACAAGCTTGCAAACTAAATCCTGCCCTTCTTTCTTTCCTACTCCTGACAGAGTATGGGCAGCTAAATTGGATATGATAATCATCCATTTCATCACCTCCCTTAATTTAGCCTGTGTGTTCAAGCTGTTTTTGTTTTAGTATAAACGACTTAGGAATCTGGTTGAGTGGTGTAATTGTATTTTCATTAGTTTCGCACAAGTTATCTGGATGCTTTGCTGGTGGTTGTAAACGCTTAACTTTTGTTTTCCGTTATGAAAGTAATGGAAAGGGGCGTGGCCCATGTCGAAAAAAATTAGTTTCGCACAAGAGTATACAGCTTGCCTTTCTTCCTTTCTCAATTTGCCATATGACCTCCTCTCCGCTTAGTTTCGTAGTCGTCTTTGCAATAATTCCTTTGCTCAAAAACCATCTTATTCCATTAACAATCAAAGGAAGAGGTTTTCTTACATAGTTACATGTCCTTCAACAAGATCCAGTAGATACAGGAGCAGGCAGTCTTTAAAATGAGAGAGAAGATATGCAGTAAAGGACTACTCCATTGTTCAACACTTGGAAGGAATTTATAATCTAGCCAAAATAATATATATTTCCACTGCTTTGGCTGTCTGCAGAGTGGTTTAACACCTGTTTGTTCGTTTTGTCCTTTGCAGAGACTTCCGGAGCAACAGAGCTGCTTTATTTGATGGCATTGAAGAAGGTGGGATAAGAGCACCAGCTTATTCTTCTCGTGAAATCCACGAGCATGAGAATGACCAAGCTATGGACAGTTTGCATGATAGGGTCAGCGTTCTCAAAAGGGTATGTATGATGTACTTCATGTATTTGGCTGACCTGGAGCTCAGTCCAACGGACCTGGTATAGAACCTTAATATACTGCTAGAAACGGTAAGGAAAGAGCCAAATTGTTGAGTGCCATAGATGGAACGCTTCTTTCGTATGATAAAAGTTGGTGGTGGTTGAATCAGTTTGTGTTTATCTGTGAGTTGGTTGATAATTAACCATGTTATGCTGTACCCACGAGTAAAACTGGATGAAGCAATACCTTAGCAATAGGCATTTTCCTACGGATATACTACTACAGATTTCTAAACCAACCTTGGAATTTAGCCGAAGAACACGAGGGAGGGAGGTCTAAAACATGGCTGTAGTGGCCTGTGATAGTGGCCCTAGTGGCCGCCTGAAATTCAGGCGTGAACTCCAAGACGGTGCATGCGCTGCTCCTAGTGCTCCCTTACCTCTAACTGACTAACTGGAAAACAGGATAGTTCTAAGCTACTTGACACACCTCTAACTCTAAGGAACGCAAAGGATTACACTAACACACCCAACCCAGCTGGTACACAATTTTCTCAGTATTACTGCCATGGCGGTCGGCATGGAATTATACATTGGTAAATGGAATTGCATCGCTTGCATTCATTCTTCAACTCAGGATTTCATGCGTACAAGTAATCTGCAATTTTATGTGTTACACTCTTTTGTGGATCTCTCTTTATTACACTCTTTTGTGGATGTCGCTTTATTACACTCTTTTGTGTTACACTCTGTTATGAGTATCATCTGAATGTGCTATACACTTATTGTGATTTCTCTGAATCTGTTGTATCTTCAGTTGACTGGTGATATACATGAAGAAGTGGAGAATCATAACCGAATGCTGGACCGGATGGTACTTGTTTCACTCCTGTGACACGCTATTTTTGTTATCGAGTTCTGATACCTTAATCTGTGGTTCAGGGTAATGATATGGATGCTTCCAGAGGATTTCTTTCAGGAACAGTGGACAAGTTCAAGATGGTAAGGATTCCCATATTTGCATACTAACTACTCCTTCCAGTGTCCTGTCATTCTCACAGCAGCCTTACATGCAATTGATAGGTTTTCGAGACCAAATCGAGCCGCAGGATGGCTAGCATGGTTGCATCGTTTATTGCCGTTTTCTTGCTCATATATTACCTTGCCAAGTAGCGGCATGTTTGTTCTGGTTCCACATTGCAGCAGCTCTCTGCCTCACTGCATTTGATGGTGTATATTCCTTAATTGTGTGATTAAGTTTTCCACAATGACCAGTGCATTAGTAGGCGACCTTTTTTTTTTTTTTTTTTTGAGATCGATGAACTTGAGGCTTTCTGGTTGCGAGGAGCTGGTAAATGTTGCTGAACTCTGTGACTACAAAATATACAAAGATTATGTAATTTATGGTGTTGCATCTGTACCAAATTCCTTACGTTTCTTTTGTCGTCGGTGCCCCTGCAGGGATTCCGATTAATTTGCTGGAGATGCGCAGTGTCTGAGAAACTGACCTCCATCGCTCTCTGGTGGTGCAATTGGGACGGCAGATGTCAAAAGTCGTGTGGTGCGTGAATCGAACCTGGTTGTCTATCCGACGCATCCGGCACGACGATATATTTATGTTGTTTTGTTTCTTTGCGTTTACTGTGATGGCGACTCGACTATACACTGTTACTGTGCCCGTGCTTGTTTTATACTGTGTGTTAGGCCCCAACTTGGAGATGTTTGGCAGGCAATCATCGGTCGCGTGCCACCACCATTAACCTCAAATTGATAAAACGTGCTTTGCAATTTCGCATGCGGGGGGATTTAATTCTCTTACTTATCCTAATCCAAAAGCTAGCCTTAAAGCGATGCGAACAAAGGAGCACAACCTCCAAAATGACGTGATGCCGGATAACCAGATAGAGCAATATAACAACATCATAAAAAGGAGGTGGGAAAGCGAGAAAAGAAAAGGAAAAGGAAATAACCACGTGCTGCGTTACAACCATATATCATCCCCTCTCTCGCGCATCATGAAACATGCATGAGGGTACCACATTTCAGGTCTCAAATTTGGTAACGGATGAGAAACCACGCATTTTGGTGCTCGGTTTCATGCAAAATGGACTGATTAGATACACTATTGCTGGGCAATTAAGGGACTGAGTAGTAGCTCTAGATTGCGCTTCTTTTGACGTGTCCAACTAACGGAGCTTACTTACCGTAATCTAATCCGAGGCGATTAAAGAAAGGGTAGCGTGACAGGAGGATCCTTAATTCTCTAGTTGAAGATGGAGCTCGGCTTGTACTGTTGTGCAACTTGTTTTTGCCCAGGACAGGACCACCATTAGCTTAGGTAGCCACAGGAATCTGTGCCCTTTTATATAAATCTATGTAAACTATAAGCATGCAGTAGCTGTCATTAAAGATAACTAAGACATCTTTGATCTCCTTTCACGCATCATTAGGAGCTTTATATGGGCCGTCGCCACTAAACTAATCATTCCTGTTGGCCTTCGCTTTACAACCTGTTGGGTGCTCCATCACGTACGTATGACAAACTTAGCTACAGTAACTTGACTGACCTATTGGGTGTTCACTCATTTTTAGTTATAATGTTCTTGTTTTAATTGCACAGTCCGTCATGTGCATCATCTTGAGTTGATCTGATACTCAATTTTGTCCTTTTCCTTCCAATTCAGATCAAGTAGAAAATAATGCCGCCAGAGGTTGCTTAAAAAGACCTTTTTAGTTAAAGAAATTAAGATTCTTGGAAGTGATTGGATAGTAATGGATGCTTGGAGTGTGTATTATATGATCCGACCGGGAGCCAAATAATATACGCATTTCTATCCATTATGTTGGGTTTGACATCTGAACAGTACGGATGACTGAATAATATTTATTTTCATTATATTGGAACTATTCATTAACTGTTCCTTTGTTTTGTAACACAACATGCTTCGTGCTCCTCGTTGATTGACAAGTCGATCGAGAGCAAAAAAATTATTCGCAATCCTCCTGTAGTTGAATATCTTAAAACGTTAAACTGTGGCAACGCCAAGTCAACAAAAACTCCTTTCTGCTCTTAAGAAAGTTGAAAGCAATTCTACATATTTTGTCTATAAGAATTTGAGGTTTGAACAATGCTGAACATGCAAGATAGCATGTCTTTTAATTATTCTTATTCATATATCTCACATCTTTTGTACTTTAATTTAATCCTTTCCTCCTGTGGGTAACGATAAGATCTTTGCACTACCTCAAATTTGCAAGTAAAATAAACATTTGGATACTTCATATGATACGGAATGTAACATTGAAAGAAGTGATCATCTATAAACATACCTACATTTATAATTTTTGATATCCAGGATTATATTTTGAAAGTTTATGTGCATCATCTCTCGCAATAATAGTATATGTTTCTGTGTTTTAATTTTGAATTGTGAGACAAATCGAAGGTAGTACACCTGCCCTCCCCCTCCCATGCGACACATGCTGCAGCTAGCAAAGACCCCCTGGTCTCCAACATACTAACCTCCCAAGTCCTACCTAAAGCAGGTAAAAGTATGCCTCACCAACATCCCACCAAAACAAAGCCTATCCTATTATTCTGAAGCGGAGATCCATGACTTCTACACACTACCTGTTGATCACCCGGCCTGCAATTCCTTCCTTTATGCTGCCAAAAGATTGCCATGCATGCATGATGCGCCGGAGTTAAATAGTTAGGCTGCTTTAGTTTTCACCAAGACAACGTTAACATTTTACACTTAGTAATATGTGAACTGTGAACTTTTCTGAACATATGTGAATGTGTGCTTATCATTGGTTATACAAGTATAGAAGTCCTCTATATTAACAAATTAGTGGGCTTTATTTTTTTTCTCTTTCATGGATAACACAACTTAATTAGGAATTTTGTTTCTTAGGCGACGAAGTAGGAGGTGAACATACATTCACAGCTGGGTTAGGTGGTACATAGCCGTGTGCGAACAAATCCTTGACACGTCAAATTATCTGACGTACGTATATACGACAACATATGGTTGGATAGGTAAAAAGTCTTTGATCTCTAGTGATATCTTAAGGTATTATATACGCACTAAATGTTGTGCGTGGTGCTCGATCGAAAAACTATTGGTAAAACTATATTTGTGGTCCATGCTGTATACAAACAACATGATGATAGGCTGTATTTTCTCAAGGGTTCACCAATCATGTTAGGGAACTATATATCGTTGCAAAAAATTTTGTGTAGTCCCAAGGGTGGCCGTAGCCAGTTTAAGTTCCTGTTCTGCCCCTTGTCTTTTAAATATTTCATGGTTGTGTGCACACATACATATTCCATGTCTACCAACTTGGAATAGAACAAGTCCCTGCTTGGAATAGAAGAGGTGAAAATACAATCCACCCCAACATCACCCCAGCTGCAAGTCTTCTCCGATTCCCCATATATAGCACAGGAAACAGTACCAATAAGCCAGAAGAAATTACGAGAGAAGGGGAGGTTGGCTGTTGGCAACACTCTTCTTTGATTTCTTCTCTCTCTCTCTCTCTCCCTCTCTCTCTGTCTCTCTCTCTCTCTCTCTCTCAAGGGGGGTCAGCTCTTGGATCGATTCAACAAAGCACATGGTACGCGCCTCTCTCGAGATAATAAGGTCTCCCCTCTCTTGCTTAATTCCCCAATTCTTGCATCTACTGTCTGTTCTCGTTTTCTAGCTACTTATTGTTCAAATTCATATATATGCTCGATCGGGTCTTTGCTGGAGCAAAATTAACATGCTTCGATCTTGACAAGGAGATGGGCTAATTAATAATCAAGTTTCTCTTACATCTGTCAAAGGCTTAGAACGGGCAGCAAGAAGAGAAGAGAGATTAATTATGGAAGTGAGCAGACAAGAGGCAGCTAGCTAAGCTAGGTGATGGATGAATTACGACGACCTTGAAGCTGGAATTAATCACGCATGCTATAGAATTAAGCTAGGTAGAAGAAAGGAAAGAAGCCCTATATATATAGAAGAAAGGAAGAAGAAGAGGAAGAATCGAAGCTGGCGAACAGGTGGTGGGACGAGGGGCCATCCCTCGGCGGCAAGAGTCAGCAGCAAGAGCAGGAGGACATGGCGGCGGCGGCGCCTTCTTCCAAGGTGGAGACCGAGCAGCCGAGCAGCGGCGACGACCGCGACAACAACAACGGCGAGCCCAAGGAAGGCGCGGTGGTGACCGGCAACCGGCGCCCCCGCGGGCGGCCGCCGGGGTCCAAGAACAAGCCCAAGCCGCCCATCTTCGTGACGCGCGACAGCCCCAACGCGCTGCGCAGCCACGTCATGGAGGTGGCCGGCGGCGCCGACGTCGCCGAGTCCATCGCCCACTTCGCGCGCCGCCGCCAGCGCGGCGTCTGCGTGCTCAGCGGCGCGGGCACCGTCACCGACGTCGCCCTCCGGCAGCCGGCGGCGCCCGGCGCCGTGGTCGCCCTCCGCGGCCGCTTCGAGATCCTGTCCCTGACGGGCACGTTCCTGCCGGGGCCCGCGCCGCCGGGATCCACGGGGCTCACCGTGTACCTCGCCGGCGGGCAGGGGCAGGTGGTGGGCGGCAGCGTCGTGGGCACGCTCACCGCGGCGGGGCCGGTCATGGTGATCGCGTCCACCTTCGCCAACGCCACCTACGAGAGGCTGCCGCTCGACGAAGGCGCCGACGACGACCAGCAAGCGCCGCCGCCACCGCAGATGATGCAGCAGGCTCATCCACTGCAGCTGCCCGGCGATCCGTCGGCGATGGCAATGTTGCCGCCGGGCCTCATGCCCGGCGGCGGCGCCGGCGCCGGGCTGCAGCTGGGCCACGAGGGCCTTGCTGCTGCATGGGCTCATGCACGCCCGCCGCCGCACTACTAGCTAGCTAGCTAGGACCAAAGAACAAGTAGGATCATCGATCGTACACTGGCTGGATTCAGATACCTGATGAAGCATGTCAGGAGCTTGCCACTGAAAGCATGAAGCTTGCAGCCATGCTGTGCTCTTCGACTATCTCATAATTAAGAAGGTAAAGCATATATATGTACTGCATACATACATGTCATTGTCATCACTCGATCGCCCAAATGTCAGTTCGATATATATCAAACTAGCTTGTTGGTGCCTTTGTGTGTGCGTTGGATTTAATTTGATGTGCGTCAACAATTAAGGCTGATGTATATACACTATATGCTCACGATCGGTTGCGGCGGCATCAGCTTAATCGATAATCTAGCAGTATTTTGTCGATGCATTCACATGCGCGCATACTGATCCAGCGCTAATTGCGTATCCAGCGGCCTCGATCGGGGAATACACATTTGTCTATGCACTCCACATGCTTGCGGTGTTTTCCCACCTAGCTCTCTTCTGATTCATAATACTTCGATTCAGCATCCTAGCTAAGTTTATTAGTATAATGTAAGTTTGTCTTGATTTCATGTATTAATCAACGTCACGGCTGCTTGAAATTTTGGGGTTCTTATTCTCTCCTTTCCCTATCCACTACTTCTATGGCTTTTCATTTGTACATGTTGTGCTTATATATCTTGAGGAAGCACCGGCTGCTCGATTAGTATGTATGGAGCTGATTTAATTCGTAGAAATGTGTTTTTCGGTTTCAATGCATGCTATATCCATATATCATATGAACGTGCACAGTACTGCAGAGATCACTTCCTCCTTGTAGAATATGTTGATGGGCATACAGATCGAAGGTGGCATATATATAATCCATCACAAGCATTTGCCTCTACCTGACACGTGCACTGATTTACCTATAAGTAGATTATTACTGTTCATGTATATTTGGTACTTATCAGGTAGTTAAGTAAGTCGTTAGTTTTCATGCATTTTCAGTACAGTTGGATATTACTACTCAAGCCTGAATGAAAGAGCAGTACTGTAACCACCTGTGCGTCAACCCATGCTTTTAAATCCCTGCTGAATGAAGCTATATGATCTGTACACGATGATCATCAGTGTTAGAATGCTTTGACAATCCATAGGATAGAGTACATATATAGTGTTGCTGCTTGTAAAACATGGAATCAAAATCCATATACATACACGCATATGTGGATATGGAGGTTAGGAAAACCCAGTATGGAATCAACCTATAGACCGACAGACCTACTGAGATCGAACTTCTTTTTTGTAAACACGCAAAAAGTTCGGCGTGTTAGAGTTCATTAATTGGAAGACGAGTTCGATCGAGCTCACCGACACATGAACCAATTAATGGTGGCACGAAATTACAACAATATGCACACAGGAAGCGATGTTGTGATAGAACAGTGGCATGCACGAGAGAGACGAGGCCCATGCATGACACACAGCTAGCATATAGTGCAATTCAGGTTTTTTTTTTTTCGGTGTGGAGTGCAATTCATGTTTGATCTTTTGTGAGATGACAAGCAGTAACGTCGTAATGAAGCTTAATTAAACTACACGGATGGATAAATGATAACATTTCCGCCGATCGGCACAAGGACTCTTTTCCCGAGAATCCTTTCCTTCCTGATGTACAGCCCTATATAAACTTGTAAAAGCCCTAGGGTTTCGGGATCCGCCGCCAGAGGGACAACACAGCTAGTAAGTTTAGAGCCACCGGGGCTTTGCCCCGTTCTTCATGTTCTCTAGTTGTTGATCAAGAACCATTGGTGCTAAAGAGGTGATCCATCAAGGTAGGCCTACTAGATGGTGATGTATCTTGCACTATGTATCATTGAAGTATGGTTGAATATGTGGATGAATGGTTTTGATTATTGATTGCCTGGATTTTATGGTCTTTACATGCACTTGTTCCTACGCTTAGTGACGACTAAGTATTAGATGTTATCTTAATTGTGGTGGCAAAAAGAAGTGACAAGATTCGTTCTCTCACTATCTCCATCGTGGTTAAGGTAGCATTGGGATCTTGTAATGCGCCATATTTGCACGTTGTCTCTGTACCCCCACAGCCGCTAATGCATACGCGATGATCCTTGAGATGATGTGTAGAGTAGGAAGAGGTCGACCGATTAAGGCGATTGGTCGTGACAGGGCTCGTCGGAAAGAGGCCTTGACCTACCGATCTTCGGTTATCAATAATTGAGTAATCCCGTTTATGATGCTATTTGATTAAGCTTCTTGGTTACGATCTCAACTAGCAGACTTGGCTAACTTACCCCATGATCTAATCTGTTCTTAGGCTTTTCGGACAACACTGCGGACAACTTCGCCTTCGTGCCGACCGGCACATCCCCTGTGCCGATCGGCACAACACCCCGTTTTCCTGAAACCCACGCTCACGCTCACTAGAAAGCTTGGCTAACTCTTTTACTGATGATTTTGCTTAATTCCCATTGGTCCTTGTGGTTCGATTAAACCTTGGAATACTCTTCTAGGGGAAAAAGACTACAACTGTACACCGTGCTCTTGCGGTATATAAGTGGGTGCGTAGATACGACCAACAAGCTGTCTTTTTCTGGCGCCGTTGCCGGGGACCTTTGTTCGAATTAGGCATTGTTTGAAGTTTGAGAAATTGGTCGCTGTGCCGACCGGCACACGTGTGTGCCGACCGGCACAGAGCTTTCTTTCTTTGATTTCTCTGTCTTTTCCAGTATATATGTCCTGTTTCATTTAACAGACAGGTATGGACGGCGCTAAGTCGAATAAACCCTTTAATTACCTCGATGATCCAGAGATTCTCTTTCGCAAGCGTAAGGCGGAAAAGAGAAGCAAGTCAGTGGGAGACATAGAAGACAACAGCGAGCCGCTCAGCCCGAAGGCATTGTTTGCAGCTTTGGAAGAAGATAAGGAAGAAGAAGTTCCTGAAGAAGAAGACATGGGAGACGCAACACCAATTGCTAATCGTCTCAAGCCTGCCTTGGACAATGTCACCAAGACTGAATTCACTGCACAAGCTAGACCCTTTCGGCTGGAGCGTTACATGTCCTTGGTTGGTCAGCAACCGTTCACAGGTTCTGAAGATCCTAATATGCATTTGCAACATTTTCATGAAATCTGCGGTACCTTTCAATTGGAACATATGAATGACAATGAAGCCAAGGTGCGATTGTTCCCTTTATCTCTTATTGGGCGTCCTAAGCAGTGGTACCATGGGCTACCTACCGCGACCAAGATTAGTTGGGATCTACTTTCTGCGGAATTTTTGGCAAAATACTTCCCTCCAGGCAAGACTCAAGCTTTGAAGAACAAGATCCTTGGATTCACTCAACTCGCTGATGAGAGCGTTGGAGAAGCATGGAATCGATTCAATGAGTACAAGGATGCTTGTCCGCACAATGGTCTTGCTGAATGGGAGCTAGTGGAAAGGTTCTACACGGGTTTGAATCTTTTGTCCCGACAACACTTAGATGCTTCGGCTGGAGGATCGTTTTTGGACAAGACACCCGCTCAAGCCACGGCTTTGATCAAGAAGATAGAGCAAAATCAATCATGGGTTGGTGAGAGAGAAAGTAGAAGCCTTCAACCTTCCACGGGAAAGATGAAGAGTGTGGTGGAAAGAGCTTATGATGAATTGCTTATGGACAAGCTTGACACCATACAAAGGAGATTAGACAAGATTGATCATATTCCCAAGGAAGAGACCGTCAAGCTAGCGGAAGCCCGTTCCACATGTGAAGAATGTGGAGAACTTGGTCATGTGAGTAAGGATTGCCCCGAAGATGTGAAGATGCTCAATTATATCAAGAGTCAAGGATGGAAGACTCCATATCAGCAACAAAGGAGTAGCTTCACCCCGTCATCGTCTATGCAAAATGCCATCCCTCTTCGTATTCAATGCCAAGAGTTCTTTCAAGCTCAAGAGAAGGTTAACAAGGACACTCAAGCCAAATTCAAGGAAGTTGATCGTGTGCTTGAAACAATCAGTGACAAGGTCATCGAAGTGGGGAGTTCTAATCAGCAAATCCTCCAATTCATGAAGATGATGGAGAAACAAATGGCCCAATTAGCGGAGTCGGTAAAAAGCGAGAAAGGAGCTCTTCCTGGTAATACCCGCTCTGCAGAACAGCTGAAATCCATCGAGACGAGGTCTGGGAAGCAAACTGAAGATCCAAAGTTCGCAGCTGGGGCAAGACGACCTCGTGCCGACCGGCACGACGCTGGTGCCGATCGGCACGCTACAGTTGACGGTGCCGACCAGCACGCTGATGGTGCCGATCGGCACAGTGAAGAAATCGACCTCTCGGGTCTGAAGAAGGGAACTGAGAACAAGGAACATGGTCCTGCTACCTTTCTGGATACGCAGCTGTTGACCAAAACAGAAAGAATTCGGCATCATGATGAGCAATTCTCCAGGTTTGTCGATATCATGAAGAAGTTATATATCAATGTCCCATTCCTTGATGCTCTTCAAGTGCCTACCTATGCCAAGTACATAAAGGATATTATGCAAAGCAAGAAGTCCTTAGCATCGGAAGAAGTAGTGAAGATGACAAGAGAGTGCACTGCAGCTATTAATGACATTACACCAGAAAAGAAGCCCGACCCCGGATCTCCTAGTATCCGGTGTTTGATTGGAGCTCAAATCTTTGAAGGGGCTTTATGCGATCTTGGAGCAAGTGTAAGTGTCATGCCTCGCTATGTCTTTGCAAGTTTGAATTTGCCAGAGTTGGAGCCTACGGCCATGTGTTTGGAGTTGGCCGATCAATCGGTTCGCTATCCCGATGGAATTGCTGAAGATGTGCCTGTCCAAATTGGTGATCATATAGTTCCTGTGGATTTCATTGTGCTTGATATGGATAGAAGAACAAGGACTTCATTGATTTTGGGCCGGCCATTCTTGAGGACAGCGAAGGCAAACATTGATGTGGGGAGTGGAAAGATAAGCTTTGACATAAGTGGAGCCTCCTACACATTCAATTTTCGCCCCAAAGGAGAAGAAGGCCGTGCGGCATCCAAGTGGGTTGAGAAATACAAGTCTCCGCACCATAAAGCAATCGAGGGTAATTGGAGGAAGGATATGTCCTATCATTGAAGGAGAAGAGACATGAGAACCTTGTAGTGTCGCAACTTTTTCCCGTAAGGCGGCACTAAGGAAGTGATTCATGCGGGGAGGTCAAGCTCTATGACCTTTTTAAAACTAAGAGCGCTTTTTGGGAGGCAACCCAATTTTCGGGAGCGAGTCGTAGGGTGAGTCTTTGTGTGTTAGTGCTTTCGGGAGGGCAACCCGTTAATTAGAAAATTAGTGCTAACCGGGAGGGCAACCCGGCCTTTAAATTGTTTGCTTGTAATCAACAATAATGCTCCCGGAATAAAATTTGTTAGTCCAAGTGTTTGTTTTAACTTTTGTGTGAATACCTGCGCTGTCTGTTTACTTTCTGCAGTTTTTGTGTTTGTATTTTGTTTGTTCGCTAACAGCGCAGGAAGAAAAGGAACAAAAATAGGAAAATCTGGAGCGCGCCGACCGGCACAGCCTGTGCCGATCGGCACAGCAGAAAGCACGCCAAATCGTGGCCTAGACGCTACCCCGAACTGAAGATGAAAATTAATATGGGGTAAAATTGAGAAAATATGCGGAATATTTGATGAAGGAAAATTTAGAAAGGTAAGTGCAACAATTGTCCCGAGAATATTTCCGTGCTTTTGGTATTTTTCTGTGTCGCAGGAATATGGTGGATGAGCCTTGCGAAGGAAGGAGGCACTGGCGGAAATTGGGCACCGTTGCCGACCGGCACAGAACGTGCCGATCGGCACAGGAAGGAAACGCCACCTCCAAGAATCTCGATGCTACAGGAAGCCTGGCATCCGCGAAGAAATTTGAAATTTTGGCGACACAAGGCAGCGAAGTTTGAATCGGGCGCGGACTATACAGTGCCGACCGGCACAGAGCTGTGCTGACCGGCACACTGACCAAGAATTCGAATCTGATCATCAAAGTCTGCGCACATTGGAAGGAGGAGAGACCACTGACACCCATGCAGCTGCTGAGCACAGGGGAGACACCGAGCACCCAGCCTCGGGATGGAGCAAAGGTGCCGACCGGCACGCGCGCCGTGGCGATCGGCATACCCTGAAAAATTCAAATTTCGAACGTGCTCCCCTGTCTCCCGACATGCGACACTGTATCAAGCATGGGGAAGAGGAAAAGAAGTTGCTGAAGCCAAGGTACGTGCGAATCTGTGCAAAATTTGAATTATGCCGACCGGCACGGTCACCGTGCCAATCGGCACACCATTGGAAAGCTAATCTTTTGTAGGTGCGCCCCTGTTCCCCGACATCCGACACTGTACAAGTCATGGGGAAGAGGAAAAGAAGGCGTGGCAGCCGAGGTACGACGGAATCCGCGAAATTTTGAATCGTGCCGACCGGCACGGCTCTGTGCCGACCGGCACGCGCTGGGAATTTGAACCGGCGGTTCCTTCCCTTGGAAGCCATGGAGAGCTATAAGAAGGGGCATCACCTCCCCCATTTTCGCCACAACTCCCTGGTAACCCTTTCCACTCCTCCACTTCCTCCAGTTGCGCGATTCGTTTCCATTCTTTCGCAGGAAATGAAGGGATTTAGTTCCACGCTCAAGAGCGCCGGCAAGAAGATTCGCCGGGGGTTCAGCGCCGGCGGGTCGCACCACTCCGGTGGATCGCACCACGCCGGTGGATCACACCAAGTCGGAGGATCGCACCACGCTGGCGACAACAACTCCGGCAGCGACACCGGCTCCTTCACCTCGACGCGGAGGGCAAGCTCGGCGGGCTATGACAGCCCCGAGCTCTCCGTCGAGATGACACCGCCACGAGGGCGGGATGACTTCTTCATCGGCCACCGCGACATCGGCATCCCTCGAGGACCAAGGCCGCGCACGAGGAGCGCAACCGCCGCCGCCGCCGCCGCCGCGGCGGGCGGATCATCCATGGAGGCCGAGCCGAGCGAGCCGGCATATGTGCCGCGCGCGGTTCGGGAGGGGTTCACCCTCACGAGCCGTGAGGAGGAGTTCTACTACACCAACATCCGCGGCCGCATCTTCCCCAACATCGACATGGATGAGGAGTTCCTCGCCAAGGTCGGGGTATGGCCGGACCTCCAACAATGCCTCCTCAACCTTGGATGGGAGACCCTCCACGATCAAGCAAGCAGCTTCGACATCGAGCTCATCACCGAGTTCATCACCACCATGAGCCGCGAGGTGGACGAGCAAGGAGACGACAAGATCAAGTTCCGTGTGCGGGACGAGCCCTACTCCATCACGATCGAGGGCATCTCCGATGCTCTCGGTTTTGAAAGGGAGGCCCCCGTATACGGCGCGGCGACTACGGAGATGCTCGACACATTTTGGCGCCGCATCGCCGACGCGGACGAGCGCAAGAGGGGGCACATCAAGAACCCCACGATCCAAATCCTCCACCGGTGGATGGCCGCACGCACCACCGGCCGCCTCGACACCACCAACATCTCCGACCCGGACTTGCATTGGCTCTACAACGCCATTGCGAGTCCATGCAAGTGCAATCCCATCGGGACAATGGTGTCAAGTTGGTTTACCCAAAGGGCCAACCCTAGGGCGAGACTAGCTTTTGGAGGCTACCTCCAAACAATCATCTTCCAAGTCACCGAAGGTAACCTCATGATGAAGGAAGATTGTTGGATAAGAGCCGCGCTCATCGACGAGTCCATGGTGCGCGGGAAGACCATCACGGGCAGCGCCAAGCTCGGCTACTACGTGTGCGGCACCGGCATCAAGCTTCCCTGCGCCGAGCTCGCCCTCTTCCTCCCAAACAAGATCAACGGAGGGAATTGGCTTGAGGCCGACCTCCGCGAGCGACACAAGGTAACAAAGACCAAGCGCGGGAGAAAGGAGGTCGTCGGCCAGTCTTCGGCGAGCGCAGCAGCAGAGTGGGACAGCTGGGACGCGGCAGCAGCCGCGCAGCATCAACCAGCGCAGCAGGCACCCGTGCCGATCGGCACGGGCTTTGTGCCGACCGGCACAGGACAGGTGCCGACCGGCACCGACCCCAGGTACTTCGGTATGCCCCCTGTCTACCCTCAGCACTTCCAGGGGGCGCCCTACTATGCTCCTGCAGGTCCTCCGGGGGCGAACTTTGCCCCTATGCATCGGTACATCGACAACAACGTGCAATACGTTGAACGCATCGACAACTTGGCGGGCGCAATGCGGAGCAACACCGATGCGATGATTGACGAGTTCGGGAGATTGGAGGCGGCGTACTACGGCTTCGACTACAATCAGCCACCTCCATTTGATGGGTAGAGTGTTGTGTATGGCACAACTTGTATCGGTTTCCCGGTTTGCGTTTTTCTTTCCCTTTCGCATTCTCTTTTTATTTATTTACTTATGTGTGTGTGAGCGGGTTGGGAAACCATGTATCGGGTGTGTTTAGTTTGTTTGTGTGCTTTTATTCATGCATGTGTGCTAGTAGTTTAGTTTTATTTATGCAAGTGTGCTAGTAGGTTGTTTCGAATAATGCATCACCATGTAGCCCGTGCTTTCAAATCCAATATGATGATGATCTTTATGCTTTATTTGAAAAATGATACGAGTATGTATGTCTATCTTGAAAAGTGTTAATGATAATCGAGCGATGTTGAGCATAAATAAAAAATTTCGAACTTTCACTAAAGTGTATTCGGCAAATACTTCATATGTGGCGTAGTGCATTTCAAAATTCCCATGCAAGGTCCAATAAAAGATCAATTTTGGATGACATGACTTAGTACCTATTTCTTTATAAAATTCAAATGTTCTTATTGTGAGCTTTAGAATTACTCCATATCATTCGGTTATGCCCACCAATGCCAAATATATATGTGACTCAATTTAAGCCTTTGCTAAGTAGAGACTATGATTGATGATTGAGCTCGGTTAAGATTTAATTCTTAGGGTATGAGACTTGGAAAAATGGCCACATCTTTCGCGTATCGTGTTGATTTTCTAGCCTATTCTAACTCGAGCTATGCAAATTACCGCATTGGAATTATGCATAATTCGCCGAGTATCCGATACTTGAGAACCAAATTCTTTGATTCGAACATCAATCCTTGACCACATCCTACTGTATTCTTGGCTATACATCTGACACAGCAGTTCCAACGAAAAATCCAGAGCGAAATTGGCAAGTACAGACAGTGTGCCGACCGGCACAAGGTTGTGCCGACCGGCACACAGAAAAAAAAAAAAAAAGAAGAAGAAGGAAAAAAAAAAGGAGTAAATAAAGTCTGTACCTTGCGCTGTTTTGCTCGGGACTAGCAAAAATTTGAGTGTGGGGGGAAGAATTCCCTTGAATTCTTATCATTGATTAGTAGCCAAGAATTTCTTTTTCCGTTCATGTCCACTTTGCATTCGATATCCTTCGAAAATGCCAGGAAGTTTCTGATAGATATGCAAAGAAGAAAGGACAGCTTTGTCACCTGTTTAAAAAGATTACATTCTCTACTTGTGATTGTTCATTCACACAAGTATATGTCCACTATTCTAAAGGTGTGAGTTTCTTTCTCAATTCAATTTCTAATGGCCTTTTGACAAGTCTCAGTAAAACCAATTAGAGTTATTTCTTAGCTTTGCAATATGTTGTTGATCTATGTCTATTTTCCTTGAATTTCCTCACCAAGCTACTCATATGGCCTTACACATACATATATCGATAAAGTAGATAGACTTTTGAGTGATTTAGGTGAGTGATTGAAGTTGAGTTGTTGACTTGATCGTTTGAGAAGGATAGTTCTTTTGCTCACAATACCTTTTTGGTGATTCACATAAGTGGAAAGGTCATGCGCATCAAGTTGAATATTTTCAAGGTTAGCTTTGGGAAGTACTCTTTCATGTTCAATACCCATATTGTGAACATGTTTGCTGAATACTAAATTGATTTAATCTCACAATGACTAAGTGCTCAGCTCGTGTAGATTTGAAATACTTTTATGATTGATTGACTATATGCAAGTTGAGTTTCATTCTTGACTTTCCTCGGGACGAGTAAAGGTTTAAGTGTGGGGGAGCTGTTGGCGATTTCTAGCATACCATTTTATATGCCAACTGCGCCTTATTTAGAGCATAAATGTTATCATTATAGGCCATTAACCCTTGATAATAGCACCATATTTGTATATATGTCGTTCTGGAGCTTTATTACAGAAACAGATGAAGAGGACGACATTCTGGACATTGTGACTGATCTGGACCTGAAGAGAAGAGAACCAGCAGAAAAGGCCCACTGTGCCGATCGGCACAGACATGTGCCGACCGGCACATGGGACCCCAAGGCCACCGAAGCTGGCCCACCATTCAGTTTATTCTAGAAGGAAGTTATCCGAATCAATCTCGAGAGATATTCATCATGAAGAGATAAAAGATACTCGAAGATTTGAAAGAGCAACACAAGACTTGATCTCGAAGAAAACTGACTGGAAGGCCCACATGGAAGCTACCTAGGACTTCGGAACCGACTTAGGGAGGAAACCGAGCTGGACACGAGGTGTGCCGATCGGCACAGAATCCTTTCCTTCCTGATGTACAGCCCTATATAAACTTGTAAAAGCCCTAGGGTTTCGGGATCCGCCGCCAGAGGGACAACACAGCTAGTAAGTTTAGAGCCACCGGGGCTTTGCCCCGTTCTTCATGTTCTCTAGTTGTTGATCAAGAACCATTGGTGCTAAAGAGGTGATCCATCAAGGTAGGCCTACTAGATGGTGATGTATCTTGCACTATGTATCATTGAAGTATGGTTGAATATGTGGATGAATGGTTTTGATTATTGATTGCCTGGATTTTATGGTCTTTACATGCACTTGTTCCTACGCTTAGTGACGACTAAGTATTAGATGTTATCTTAATTGTGGTGGCAAAAAGAAGTGACAAGATTCGTTCTCTCACTATCTCCATCGTGGTTAAGGTAGCATTGGGATCTTGTAATGCGCCATATTTGCACGTTGTCTCTGTACCCCCACAGCCGCTAATGCATACGCGATGATCCTTGAGATGATGTGTAGAGTAGGAAGAGGTCGACCGATTAAGGCGATTGGTCGTGACAGGGCTCGTCGGAAAGAGGCCTTGACCTACCGATCTTCGGTTATCAATAATTGAGTAATCCCGTTTATGATGCTATTTGATTAAGCTTCTTGGTTACGATCTCAACTAGCAGACTTGGCTAACTTACCCCATGATCTAATCTGTTCTTAGGCTTTTCGGACAACACTGCGGACAACTTCGCCTTCGTGCCGACCGGCACATCCCCTGTGCCGATCGGCACAACACCCCGTTTTCCTGAAACCCACGCTCACGCTCACTAGAAAGCTTGGCTAACTCTTTTACTGATGATTTTGCTTAATTCCCATTGGTCCTTGTGGTTCGATTAAACCTTGGAATACTCTTCTAGGGGAAAAAGACTACAACTGTACACCGTGCTCTTGCGGTATATAAGTGGGTGCGTAGATACGACCAACAAGCTGTCTTTTTCTGGCGCCGTTGCCGGGGACCTTTGTTCGAATTAGGCATTGTTTGAAGTTTGAGAAATTGGTCGCTGTGCCGACCGGCACACGTGTGTGCCGACCGGCACAGAGCTTTCTTTCTTTGATTTCTCTGTCTTTTCCAGTATATATGTCCTGTTTCATTTAACAGACAGGTATGGACGGCGCTAAGTCGAATAAACCCTTTAATTACCTCGATGATCCAGAGATTCTCTTTCGCAAGCGTAAGGCGGAAAAGAGAAGCAAGTCAGTGGGAGACATAGAAGACAACAGCGAGCCGCTCAGCCCGAAGGCATTGTTTGCAGCTTTGGAAGAAGATAAGGAAGAAGAAGTTCCTGAAGAAGAAGACATGGGAGACGCAACACCAATTGCTAATCGTCTCAAGCCTGCCTTGGACAATGTCACCAAGACTGAATTCACTGCACAAGCTAGACCCTTTCGGCTGGAGCGTTACATGTCCTTGGTTGGTCAGCAACCGTTCACAGGTTCTGAAGATCCTAATATGCATTTGCAACATTTTCATGAAATCTGCGGTACCTTTCAATTGGAACATATGAATGACAATGAAGCCAAGGTGCGATTGTTCCCTTTATCTCTTATTGGGCGTCCTAAGCAGTGGTACCATGGGCTACCTACCGCGACCAAGATTAGTTGGGATCTACTTTCTGCGGAATTTTTGGCAAAATACTTCCCTCCAGGCAAGACTCAAGCTTTGAAGAACAAGATCCTTGGATTCACTCAACTCGCTGATGAGAGCGTTGGAGAAGCATGGAATCGATTCAATGAGTACAAGGATGCTTGTCCGCACAATGGTCTTGCTGAATGGGAGCTAGTGGAAAGGTTCTACACGGGTTTGAATCTTTTGTCCCGACAACACTTAGATGCTTCGGCTGGAGGATCGTTTTTGGACAAGACACCCGCTCAAGCCACGGCTTTGATCAAGAAGATAGAGCAAAATCAATCATGGGTTGGTGAGAGAGAAAGTAGAAGCCTTCAACCTTCCACGGGAAAGATGAAGAGTGTGGTGGAAAGAGCTTATGATGAATTGCTTATGGACAAGCTTGACACCATACAAAGGAGATTAGACAAGATTGATCATATTCCCAAGGAAGAGACCGTCAAGCTAGCGGAAGCCCGTTCCACATGTGAAGAATGTGGAGAACTTGGTCATGTGAGTAAGGATTGCCCCGAAGATGTGAAGATGCTCAATTATATCAAGAGTCAAGGATGGAAGACTCCATATCAGCAACAAAGGAGTAGCTTCACCCCGTCATCGTCTATGCAAAATGCCATCCCTCTTCGTATTCAATGCCAAGAGTTCTTTCAAGCTCAAGAGAAGGTTAACAAGGACACTCAAGCCAAATTCAAGGAAGTTGATCGTGTGCTTGAAACAATCAATGACAAGGTCATCGAAGTGGGGAGTTCTAATCAGCAAATCCTCCAATTCATGAAGATGATGGAGAAACAAATGGCCCAATTAGCGGAGTCGGTAAAAAGCGAGAAAGGAGCTCTTCCTGGTAATACCCGCTCTGCAGAACAGCTGAAATCCATCGAGACGAGGTCTGGGAAGCAAACTGAAGATCCAAAGTTCGCAGCTGGGGCAAGACGACCTCGTGCCGACCGGCACGACGCTGGTGCCGATCGGCACGCTACAGTTGACGGTGCCGACCAGCACGCTGATGGTGCCGATCGGCACAGTGAAGAAATCGACCTCTCGGGTCTGAAGAAGGGAACTGAGAACAAGGAACATGGTCCTGCTACCTTTCTGGATACGCAGCTGTTGACCAAAACAGAAAGAATTCGGCATCATGATGAGCAATTCTCCAGGTTTGTCGATATCATGAAGAAGTTATATATCAATGTCCCATTCCTTGATGCTCTTCAAGTGCCTACCTATGCCAAGTACATAAAGGATATTATGCAAAGCAAGAAGTCCTTAGCATCGGAAGAAGTAGTGAAGATGACAAGAGAGTGCACTGCAGCTATTAATGACATTACACCAGAAAAGAAGCCCGACCCCGGATCTCCTAGTATCCGGTGTTTGATTGGAGCTCAAATCTTTGAAGGGGCTTTATGCGATCTTGGAGCAAGTGTAAGTGTCATGCCTCGCTATGTCTTTGCAAGTTTGAATTTGCCAGAGTTGGAGCCTACGGCCATGTGTTTGGAGTTGGCCGATCAATCGGTTCGCTATCCCGATGGAATTGCTGAAGATGTGCCTGTCCAAATTGGTGATCATATAGTTCCTGTGGATTTCATTGTGCTTGATATGGATAGAAGAACAAGGACTTCATTGATTTTGGGCCGGCCATTCTTGAGGACAGCGAAGGCAAACATTGATGTGGGGAGTGGAAAGATAAGCTTTGACATAAGTGGAGCCTCCTACACATTCAATTTTCGCCCCAAAGGAGAAGAAGGCCGTGCGGCATCCAAGTGGGTTGAGAAATACAAGTCTCCGCACCATAAAGCAATCGAGGGTAATTGGAGGAAGGATATGTCCTATCATTGAAGGAGAAGAGACATGAGAACCTTGTAGTGTCGCAACTTTTTCCCGTAAGGCGGCACTAAGGAAGTGATTCATGCGGGGAGGTCAAGCTCTATGACCTTTTTAAAACTAAGAGCGCTTTTTGGGAGGCAACCCAATTTTCGGGAGCGAGTCGTAGGGTGAGTCTTTGTGTGTTAGTGCTTTCGGGAGGGCAACCCGTTAATTAGAAAATTAGTGCTAACCGGGAGGGCAACCCGGCCTTTAAATTGTTTGCTTGTAATCAACAATAATGCTCCCGGAATAAAATTTGTTAGTCCAAGTGTTTGTTTTAACTTTTGTGTGAATACCTGCGCTGTCTGTTTACTTTCTGCAGTTTTTGTGTTTGTATTTTGTTTGTTCGCTAACAGCGCAGGAAGAAAAGGAACAAAAATAGGAAAATCTGGAGCGCGCCGACCGGCACAGCCTGTGCCGATCGGCACAGCAGAAAGCACGCCAAATCGTGGCCTAGACGCTACCCCGAACTGAAGATGAAAATTAATATGGGGTAAAATTGAGAAAATATGCGGAATATTTGATGAAGGAAAATTTAGAAAGGTAAGTGCAACAATTGTCCCGAGAATATTTCCGTGCTTTTGGTATTTTTCTGTGTCGCAGGAATATGGTGGATGAGCCTTGCGAAGGAAGGAGGCACTGGCGGAAATTGGGCACTGTTGCCGACCGGCACAGAACGTGCCGATCGGCACAGGAAGGAAACGCCACCTCCAAGAATCTCGATGCTACAGGAAGCCTGGCATCCGCGAAGAAATTTGAAATTTTGGCGACACAAGGCAGCGAAGTTTGAATCGGGCGCGGACTATACAGTGCCGACCGGCACAGAGCTGTGCTGACCGGCACACTGACCAAGAATTCGAATCTGATCATCAAAGTCTGCGCACATTGGAAGGAGGAGAGACCACTGACACCCATGCAGCTGCTGAGCACAGGGGAGACACCGAGCACCCAGCCTCGGGATGGAGCAAAGGTGCCGACCGGCACGCGCGCCGTGGCGATCGGCATACCCTGAAAAATTCAAATTTCGAACGTGCTCCCCTGTCTCCCGACATGCGACACTGTATCAAGCATGGGGAAGAGGAAAAGAAGTTGCTGAAGCCAAGGTACGTGCGAATCTGTGCAAAATTTGAATTATGCCGACCGGCACGGTCACCGTGCCAATCGGCACACCATTGGAAAGCTAATCTTTTGTAGGTGCGCCCCTGTTCCCCGACATCCGACACTGTACAAGTCATGGGGAAGAGGAAAAGAAGGCGTGGCAGCCGAGGTACGACGGAATCCGCGAAATTTTGAATCGTGCCGACCGGCACGGCTCTGTGCCGACCGGCACGCGCTGGGAATTTGAACCGGCGGTTCCTTCCCTTGGAAGCCATGGAGAGCTATAAGAAGGGGCATCACCTCCCCCATTTTCGCCACAACTCCCTGGTAACCCTTTCCACTCCTCCACTTCCTCCAGTTGCGCGATTCGTTTCCATTCTTTCGCAGGAAATGAAGGGATTTAGTTCCACGCTCAAGAGCGCCGGCAAGAAGATTCGCCGGGGGTTCAGCGCCGGCGGGTCGCACCACTCCGGTGGATCGCACCACGCCGGTGGATCACACCAAGTCGGAGGATCGCACCACGCTGGCGACAACAACTCCGGCAGCGACACCGGCTCCTTCACCTCGACGCGGAGGGCAAGCTCGGCGGGCTATGACAGCCCCGAGCTCTCCGTCGAGATGACACCGCCACGAGGGCGGGATGACTTCTTCATCGGCCACCGCGACATCGGCATCCCTCGAGGACCAAGGCCGCGCACGAGGAGCGCAACCGCCGCCGCCGCCGCCGCCGCGGCGGGCGGATCATCCATGGAGGCCGAGCCGAGCGAGCCGGCATATGTGCCGCGCGCGGTTCGGGAGGGGTTCACCCTCACGAGCCGTGAGGAGGAGTTCTACTACACCAACATCCGCGGCCGCATCTTCCCCAACATCGACATGGATGAGGAGTTCCTCGCCAAGGTCGGGGTATGGCCGGACCTCCAACAATGCCTCCTCAACCTTGGATGGGAGACCCTCCACGATCAAGCAAGCAGCTTCGACATCGAGCTCATCACCGAGTTCATCACCACCATGAGCCGCGAGGTGGACGAGCAAGGAGACGACAAGATCAAGTTCCGTGTGCGGGACGAGCCCTACTCCATCACGATCGAGGGCATCTCCGATGCTCTCGGTTTTGAAAGGGAGGCCCCCGTATACGGCGCGGCGACTACGGAGATGCTCGACACATTTTGGCGCCGCATCGCCGACGCGGACGAGCGCAAGAGGGGGCACATCAAGAACCCCACGATCCAAATCCTCCACCGGTGGATGGCCGCACGCACCACCGGCCGCCTCGACACCACCAACATCTCCGACCCGGACTTGCATTGGCTCTACAACGCCATTGCGAGTCCATGCAAGTGCAATCCCATCGGGACAATGGTGTCAAGTTGGTTTACCCAAAGGGCCAACCCTAGGGCGAGACTAGCTTTTGGAGGCTACCTCCAAACAATCATCTTCCAAGTCACCGAAGGTAACCTCATGATGAAGGAAGATTGTTGGATAAGAGCCGCGCTCATCGACGAGTCCATGGTGCGCGGGAAGACCATCACGGGCAGCGCCAAGCTCGGCTACTACGTGTGCGGCACCGGCATCAAGCTTCCCTGCGCCGAGCTCGCCCTCTTCCTCCCAAACAAGATCAACGGAGGGAATTGGCTTGAGGCCGACCTCCGCGAGCGACACAAGGTAACAAAGACCAAGCGCGGGAGAAAGGAGGTCGTCGGCCAGTCTTCGGCGAGCGCAGCAGCAGAGTGGGACAGCTGGGACGCGGCAGCAGCCGCGCAGCATCAACCAGCGCAGCAGGCACCCGTGCCGATCGGCACGGGCTTTGTGCCGACCGGCACAGGACAGGTGCCGACCGGCACCGACCCCAGGTACTTCGGTATGCCCCCTGTCTACCCTCAGCACTTCCAGGGGGCGCCCTACTATGCTCCTGCAGGTCCTCCGGGGGCGAACTTTGCCCCTATGCATCGGTACATCGACAACAACGTGCAATACGTTGAACGCATCGACAACTTGGCGGGCGCAATGCGGAGCAACACCGATGCGATGATTGACGAGTTCGGGAGATTGGAGGCGGCGTACTACGGCTTCGACTACAATCAGCCACCTCCATTTGATGGGTAGAGTGTTGTGTATGGCACAACTTGTATCGGTTTCCCGGTTTGCGTTTTTCTTTCCCTTTCGCATTCTCTTTTTATTTATTTACTTATGTGTGTGTGAGCGGGTTGGGAAACCATGTATCGGGTGTGTTTAGTTTGTTTGTGTGCTTTTATTCATGCATGTGTGCTAGTAGTTTAGTTTTATTTATGCAAGTGTGCTAGTAGGTTGTTTCGAATAATGCATCACCATGTAGCCCGTGCTTTCAAATCCAATATGATGATGATCTTTATGCTTTATTTGAAAAATGATACGAGTATGTATGTCTATCTTGAAAAGTGTTAATGATAATCGAGCGATGTTGAGCATAAATAAAAATTTCGAACTTTCACTAAAGTGTATTCGGCAAATACTTCATATGTGGCGTAGTGCATTTCAAAATTCCCATGCAAGGTCCAATAAAAGATCAATTTTGGATGACATGACTTAGTACCTATTTCTTTATAAAATTCAAATGTTCTTATTGTGAGCTTTAGAATTACTCCATATCATTCGGTTATGCCCACCAATGCCAAATATATATGTGACTCAATTTAAGCCTTTGCTAAGTAGAGACTATGATTGATGATTGAGCTCGGTTAAGATTTAATTCTTAGGGTATGAGACTTGGAAAAATGGCCACATCTTTCGCGTATCGTGTTGATTTTCTAGCCTATTCTAACTCGAGCTATGCAAATTACCGCATTGGAATTATGCATAATTCGCCGAGTATCCGATACTTGAGAACCAAATTCTTTGATTCGAACATCAATCCTTGACCACATCCTACTGTATTCTTGGCTATACATCTGACACAGCAGTTCCAACGAAAAATCCAGAGCGAAATTGGCAAGTACAGACAGTGTGCCGACCGGCACAAGGTTGTGCCGACCGGCACACAGAAAAAAAAAAAAAGAAAGAAGAAGAAAAAAAAAAGGAGTAAATAAAGTCTGTACCTTGCGCTGTTTTGCTCGGGACTAGCAAAAATTTGAGTGTGGGGGAAGATGAATTCCCTTGAATTCTTATCATTGATTAGTAGCCAAGAATTTCTTTTTCCGTTCATGTCCACTTTGCATTCGATATCCTTCGAAAATGCCAGGAAGTTTCTGATAGATATGCAAAGAAGAAAGGACAGCTTTGTCACCTGTTTAAAAAGATTACATTCTCTACTTGTGATTGTTCATTCACACAAGTATATGTCCACTATTCTAAAGGTGTGAGTTTCTTTCTCAATTCAATTTCTAATGGCCTTTTGACAAGTCTCAGTAAAACCAATTAGAGTTATTTCTTAGCTTTGCAATATGTTGTTGATCTATGTCTATTTTCCTTGAATTTCCTCACCAAGCTACTCATATGGCCTTACACATACATATATCGATAAAGTAGATAGACTTTTGAGTGATTTAGGTGAGTGATTGAAGTTGAGTTGTTGACTTGATCGTTTGAGAAGGATAGTTCTTTTGCTCACAATACCTTTTTGGTGATTCACATAAGTGGAAAGGTCATGCGCATCAAGTTGAATATTTTCAAGGTTAGCTTTGGGAAGTACTCTTTCATGTTCAATACCCATATTGTGAACATGTTTGCTGAATACTAAATTGATTTAATCTCACAATGACTAAGTGCTCAGCTCGTGTAGATTTGAAATACTTTTATGATTGATTGACTATATGCAAGTTGAGTTTCATTCTTGACTTTCCTCGGGACGAGTAAAGGTTTAAGTGTGGGGGAGCTGTTGGCGATTTCTAGCATACCATTTTATATGCCAACTGCGCCTTATTTAGAGCATAAATGTTATCATTATAGGCCATTAACCCTTGATAATAGCACCATATTTGTATATATGTCGTTCTGGAGCTTTATTACAGAAACAGATGAAGAGGACGACATTCTGGACATTGTGACTGATCTGGACCTGAAGAGAAGAGAACCAGCAGAAAAGGCCCACTGTGCCGATCGGCACAGACATGTGCCGACCGGCACATGGGACCCCAAGGCCACCGAAGCTGGCCCACCATTCAGTTTATTCTAGAAGGAAGTTATCCGAATCAATCTCGAGAGATATTCATCATGAAGAGATAAAAGATACTCGAAGATTTGAAAGAGCAACACAAGACTTGATCTCGAAGAAAACTGACTGGAAGGCCCACATGGAAGCTACCTAGGACTTCGGAACCGACTTAGGGAGGAAACCGAGCTGGACACGAGGTGTGCCGATCGGCACTTTTCCCGAGAATCCTTTCCTTCCTGATGTACAGCCCTATATAAACTTGTAAAAGCCCTAGGGTTTCGGGATCCGCCGCCAGAGGGACAACACAGCTAGTAAGTTTAGAGCCACCGGGGCTTTGCCCCGTTCTTCATGTTCTCTAGTTGTTGATCAAGAACCATTGGTGCTAAAGAGGTGATCCATCAAGGTAGGCCTACTAGATGGTGATGTATCTTGCACTATGTATCATTGAAGTATGGTTGAATATGTGGATGAATGGTTTTGATTATTGATTGCCTGGATTTTATGGTCTTTACATGCACTTGTTCCTACGCTTAGTGACGACTAAGTATTAGATGTTATCTTAATTGTGGTGGCAAAAAGAAGTGACAAGATTCGTTCTCTCACTATCTCCATCGTGGTTAAGGTAGCATTGGGATCTTGTAATGCGCCATATTTGCACGTTGTCTCTGTACCCCCACAGCCGCTAATGCATACGCGATGATCCTTGAGATGATGTGTAGAGTAGGAAGAGGTCGACCGATTAAGGCGATTGGTCGTGACAGGGCTCGTCGGAAAGAGGCCTTGACCTACCGATCTTCGGTTATCAATAATTGAGTAATCCCGTTTATGATGCTATTTGATTAAGCTTCTTGGTTACGATCTCAACTAGCAGACTTGGCTAACTTACCCCATGATCTAATCTGTTCTTAGGCTTTTCGGACAACACTGCGGACAACTTCGCCTTCGTGCCGACCGGCACATCCCCTGTGCCGATCGGCACAACACCCCGTTTTCCTGAAACCCACGCTCACGCTCACTAGAAAGCTTGGCTAACTCTTTTACTGATGATTTTGCTTAATTCCCATTGGTCCTTGTGGTTCGATTAAACCTTGGAATACTCTTCTAGGGGAAAAAGACTACAACTGTACACCGTGCTCTTGCGGTATATAAGTGGGTGCGTAGATACGACCAACAAGCTGTCTTTTTCTGGCGCCGTTGCCGGGGACCTTTGTTCGAATTAGGCATTGTTTGAAGTTTGAGAAATTGGTCGCTGTGCCGACCGGCACACGTGTGTGCCGACCGGCACAGAGCTTTCTTTCTTTGATTTCTCTGTCTTTTCCAGTATATATGTCCTGTTTCATTTAACAGACAGGTATGGACGGCGCTAAGTCGAATAAACCCTTTAATTACCTCGATGATCCAGAGATTCTCTTTCGCAAGCGTAAGGCGGAAAAGAGAAGCAAGTCAGTGGGAGACATAGAAGACAACAGCGAGCCGCTCAGCCCGAAGGCATTGTTTGCAGCTTTGGAAGAAGATAAGGAAGAAGAAGTTCCTGAAGAAGAAGACATGGGAGACGCAACACCAATTGCTAATCGTCTCAAGCCTGCCTTGGACAATGTCACCAAGACTGAATTCACTGCACAAGCTAGACCCTTTCGGCTGGAGCGTTACATGTCCTTGGTTGGTCAGCAACCGTTCACAGGTTCTGAAGATCCTAATATGCATTTGCAACATTTTCATGAAATCTGCGGTACCTTTCAATTGGAACATATGAATGACAATGAAGCCAAGGTGCGATTGTTCCCTTTATCTCTTATTGGGCGTCCTAAGCAGTGGTACCATGGGCTACCTACCGCGACCAAGATTAGTTGGGATCTACTTTCTGCGGAATTTTTGGCAAAATACTTCCCTCCAGGCAAGACTCAAGCTTTGAAGAACAAGATCCTTGGATTCACTCAACTCGCTGATGAGAGCGTTGGAGAAGCATGGAATCGATTCAATGAGTACAAGGATGCTTGTCCGCACAATGGTCTTGCTGAATGGGAGCTAGTGGAAAGGTTCTACACGGGTTTGAATCTTTTGTCCCGACAACACTTAGATGCTTCGGCTGGAGGATCGTTTTTGGACAAGACACCCGCTCAAGCCACGGCTTTGATCAAGAAGATAGAGCAAAATCAATCATGGGTTGGTGAGAGAGAAAGTAGAAGCCTTCAACCTTCCACGGGAAAGATGAAGAGTGTGGTGGAAAGAGCTTATGATGAATTGCTTATGGACAAGCTTGACACCATACAAAGGAGATTAGACAAGATTGATCATATTCCCAAGGAAGAGACCGTCAAGCTAGCGGAAGCCCGTTCCACATGTGAAGAATGTGGAGAACTTGGTCATGTGAGTAAGGATTGCCCCGAAGATGTGAAGATGCTCAATTATATCAAGAGTCAAGGATGGAAGACTCCATATCAGCAACAAAGGAGTAGCTTCACCCCGTCATCGTCTATGCAAAATGCCATCCCTCTTCGTATTCAATGCCAAGAGTTCTTTCAAGCTCAAGAGAAGGTTAACAAGGACACTCAAGCCAAATTCAAGGAAGTTGATCGTGTGCTTGAAACAATCAATGACAAGGTCATCGAAGTGGGGAGTTCTAATCAGCAAATCCTCCAATTCATGAAGATGATGGAGAAACAAATGGCCCAATTAGCGGAGTCGGTAAAAAGCGAGAAAGGAGCTCTTCCTGGTAATACCCGCTCTGCAGAACAGCTGAAATCCATCGAGACGAGGTCTGGGAAGCAAACTGAAGATCCAAAGTTCGCAGCTGGGGCAAGACGACCTCGTGCCGACCGGCACGACGCTGGTGCCGATCGGCACGCTACAGTTGACGGTGCCGACCAGCACGCTGATGGTGCCGATCGGCACAGTGAAGAAATCGACCTCTCGGGTCTGAAGAAGGGAACTGAGAACAAGGAACATGGTCCTGCTACCTTTCTGGATACGCAGCTGTTGACCAAAACAGAAAGAATTCGGCATCATGATGAGCAATTCTCCAGGTTTGTCGATATCATGAAGAAGTTATATATCAATGTCCCATTCCTTGATGCTCTTCAAGTGCCTACCTATGCCAAGTACATAAAGGATATTATGCAAAGCAAGAAGTCCTTAGCATCGGAAGAAGTAGTGAAGATGACAAGAGAGTGCACTGCAGCTATTAATGACATTACACCAGAAAAGAAGCCCGACCCCGGATCTCCTAGTATCCGGTGTTTGATTGGAGCTCAAATCTTTGAAGGGGCTTTATGCGATCTTGGAGCAAGTGTAAGTGTCATGCCTCGCTATGTCTTTGCAAGTTTGAATTTGCCAGAGTTGGAGCCTACGGCCATGTGTTTGGAGTTGGCCGATCAATCGGTTCGCTATCCCGATGGAATTGCTGAAGATGTGCCTGTCCAAATTGGTGATCATATAGTTCCTGTGGATTTCATTGTGCTTGATATGGATAGAAGAACAAGGACTTCATTGATTTTGGGCCGGCCATTCTTGAGGACAGCGAAGGCAAACATTGATGTGGGGAGTGGAAAGATAAGCTTTGACATAAGTGGAGCCTCCTACACATTCAATTTTCGCCCCAAAGGAGAAGAAGGCCGTGCGGCATCCAAGTGGGTTGAGAAATACAAGTCTCCGCACCATAAAGCAATCGAGGGTAATTGGAGGAAGGATATGTCCTATCATTGAAGGAGAAGAGACATGAGAACCTTGTAGTGTCGCAACTTTTTCCCGTAAGGCGGCACTAAGGAAGTGATTCATGCGGGGAGGTCAAGCTCTATGACCTTTTTAAAACTAAGAGCGCTTTTTGGGAGGCAACCCAATTTTCGGGAGCGAGTCGTAGGGTGAGTCTTTGTGTGTTAGTGCTTTCGGGAGGGCAACCCGTTAATTAGAAAATTAGTGCTAACCGGGAGGGCAACCCGGCCTTTAAATTGTTTGCTTGTAATCAACAATAATGCTCCCGGAATAAAATTTGTTAGTCCAAGTGTTTGTTTTAACTTTTGTGTGAATACCTGCGCTGTCTGTTTACTTTCTGCAGTTTTTGTGTTTGTATTTTGTTTGTTCGCTAACAGCGCAGGAAGAAAAGGAACAAAAATAGGAAAATCTGGAGCGCGCCGACCGGCACAGCCTGTGCCGATCGGCACAGCAGAAAGCACGCCAAATCGTGGCCTAGACGCTACCCCGAACTGAAGATGAAAATTAATATGGGGTAAAATTGAGAAAATATGCGGAATATTTGATGAAGGAAAATTTAGAAAGGTAAGTGCAACAATTGTCCCGAGAATATTTCCGTGCTTTTGGTATTTTTCTGTGTCGCAGGAATATGGTGGATGAGCCTTGCGAAGGAAGGAGGCACTGGCGGAAATTGGGCACAGTTGCCGACCGGCACAGAACGTGCCGATCGGCACAGGAAGGAAACGCCACCTCCAAGAATCTCGATGCTACAGGAAGCCTGGCATCCGCGAAGAAATTTGAAATTTTGGCGACACAAGGCAGCGAAGTTTGAATCGGGCGCGGACTATACAGTGCCGACCGGCACAGAGCTGTGCTGACCGGCACACTGACCAAGAATTCGAATCTGATCATCAAAGTCTGCGCACATTGGAAGGAGGAGAGACCACTGACACCCATGCAGCTGCTGAGCACAGGGGAGACACCGAGCACCCAGCCTCGGGATGGAGCAAAGGTGCCGACCGGCACGCGCGCCGTGGCGATCGGCATACCCTGAAAAATTCAAATTTCGAACGTGCTCCCCTGTCTCCCGACATGCGACACTGTATCAAGCATGGGGAAGAGGAAAGAAGTTGCTGAAGCCAAGGTACGTGCGAATCTGTGCAAAATTTGAATTATGCCGACCGGCACGGTCACCGTGCCAATCGGCACACCATTGGAAAGCTAATCTTTTGTAGGTGCGCCCCTGTTCCCCGACATCCGACACTGTACAAGTCATGGGGAAGAGGAAAAGAAGGCGTGGCAGCCGAGGTACGACGGAATCCGCGAAATTTTGAATCGTGCCGACCGGCACGGCTCTGTGCCGACCGGCACGCGCTGGGAATTTGAACCGGCGGTTCCTTCCCTTGGAAGCCATGGAGAGCTATAAGAAGGGGCATCACCTCCCCCATTTTCGCCACAACTCCCTGGTAACCCTTTCCACTCCTCCACTTCCTCCAGTTGCGCGATTCGTTTCCATTCTTTCGCAGGAAATGAAGGGATTTAGTTCCACGCTCAAGAGCGCCGGCAAGAAGATTCGCCGGGGGTTCAGCGCCGGCGGGTCGCACCACTCCGGTGGATCGCACCACGCCGGTGGATCACACCAAGTCGGAGGATCGCACCACGCTGGCGACAACAACTCCGGCAGCGACACCGGCTCCTTCACCTCGACGCGGAGGGCAAGCTCGGCGGGCTATGACAGCCCCGAGCTCTCCGTCGAGATGACACCGCCACGAGGGCGGGATGACTTCTTCATCGGCCACCGCGACATCGGCATCCCTCGAGGACCAAGGCCGCGCACGAGGAGCGCAACCGCCGCCGCCGCCGCCGCCGCCCGCGGCGGCGGATCATCCATGGAGGCCGAGCCGAGCGAGCCGGCATATGTGCCGCGCGCGGTTCGGGAGGGGTTCACCCTCACGAGCCGTGAGGAGGAGTTCTACTACACCAACATCCGCGGCCGCATCTTCCCCAACATCGACATGGATGAGGAGTTCCTCGCCAAGGTCGGGGTATGGCCGGACCTCCAACAATGCCTCCTCAACCTTGGATGGGAGACCCTCCACGATCAAGCAAGCAGCTTCGACATCGAGCTCATCACCGAGTTCATCACCACCATGAGCCGCGAGGTGGACGAGCAAGGAGACGACAAGATCAAGTTCCGTGTGCGGGACGAGCCCTACTCCATCACGATCGAGGGCATCTCCGATGCTCTCGGTTTTGAAAGGGAGGCCCCCGTATACGGCGCGGCGACTACGGAGATGCTCGACACATTTTGGCGCCGCATCGCCGACGCGGACGAGCGCAAGAGGGGGCACATCAAGAACCCCACGATCCAAATCCTCCACCGGTGGATGGCCGCACGCACCACCGGCCGCCTCGACACCACCAACATCTCCGACCCGGACTTGCATTGGCTCTACAACGCCATTGCGAGTCCATGCAAGTGCAATCCCATCGGGACAATGGTGTCAAGTTGGTTTACCCAAAGGGCCAACCCTAGGGCGAGACTAGCTTTTGGAGGCTACCTCCAAACAATCATCTTCCAAGTCACCGAAGGTAACCTCATGATGAAGGAAGATTGTTGGATAAGAGCCGCGCTCATCGACGAGTCCATGGTGCGCGGGAAGACCATCACGGGCAGCGCCAAGCTCGGCTACTACGTGTGCGGCACCGGCATCAAGCTTCCCTGCGCCGAGCTCGCCCTCTTCCTCCCAAACAAGATCAACGGAGGGAATTGGCTTGAGGCCGACCTCCGCGAGCGACACAAGGTAACAAAGACCAAGCGCGGGAGAAAGGAGGTCGTCGGCCAGTCTTCGGCGAGCGCAGCAGCAGAGTGGGACAGCTGGGACGCGGCAGCAGCCGCGCAGCATCAACCAGCGCAGCAGGCACCCGTGCCGATCGGCACGGGCTTTGTGCCGACCGGCACAGGACAGGTGCCGACCGGCACCGACCCCAGGTACTTCGGTATGCCCCCTGTCTACCCTCAGCACTTCCAGGGGGCGCCCTACTATGCTCCTGCAGGTCCTCCGGGGGCGAACTTTGCCCCTATGCATCGGTACATCGACAACAACGTGCAATACGTTGAACGCATCGACAACTTGGCGGGCGCAATGCGGAGCAACACCGATGCGATGATTGACGAGTTCGGGAGATTGGAGGCGGCGTACTACGGCTTCGACTACAATCAGCCACCTCCATTTGATGGGTAGAGTGTTGTGTATGGCACAACTTGTATCGGTTTCCCGGTTTGCGTTTTTCTTTCTCTTTCGCATTCTCTTTTTATTTATTTACTTATGTGTGTGTGAGCGGGTTGGGAAACCATGTATCGGGTGTGTTTAGTTTGTTTGTGTGCTTTTATTCATGCATGTGTGCTAGTAGTTTAGTTTTATTTATGCAAGTGTGCTAGTAGGTTGTTTCGAATAATGCATCACCATGTAGCCCGTGCTTTCAAATCCAATATGATGATGATCTTTATGCTTTATTTGAAAAATGATACGAGTATGTATGTCTATCTTGAAAAGTGTTAATGATAATCGAGCGATGTTGAGCATAAATAAAAAATTTCGAACTTTCACTAAAGTGTATTCGGCAATACTTCATATGTGGCGTAGTGCATTTCAAAATTCCCATGCAAGGTCCAATAAAAGATCAATTTTGGATGACATGACTTAGTACCTATTTCTTTATAAAATTCAAATGTTCTTATTGTGAGCTTTAGAATTACTCCATATCATTCGGTTATGCCCACCAATGCCAAATATATATGTGACTCAATTTAAGCCTTTGCTAAGTAGAGACTATGATTGATGATTGAGCTCGGTTAAGATTTAATTCTTAGGGTATGAGACTTGGAAAAATGGCCACATCTTTCGCGTATCGTGTTGATTTTCTAGCCTATTCTAACTCGAGCTATGCAAATTACCGCATTGGAATTATGCATAATTCGCCGAGTATCCGATACTTGAGAACCAAATTCTTTGATTCGAACATCAATCCTTGACCACATCCTACTGTATTCTTGGCTATACATCTGACACAGCAGTTCCAACGAAAAATCCAGAGCGAAATTGGCAAGTACAGACAGTGTGCCGACCGGCACAAGGTTGTGCCGACCGGCACAGAAAAAAAAAAAAAAAAGAAGAAGGAAAAAAAAGGAGTAAATAAAGTCTGTACCTTGCGCTGTTTTGCTCGGGACTAGCAAAAATTTGAGTGTGGGGGGAAGATGAATTCCCTTGAATTCTTATCATTGATTAGTAGCCAAGAATTTCTTTTTCCGTTCATGTCCACTTTGCATTCGATATCCTTCGAAAATGCCAGGAAGTTTCTGATAGATATGCAAAGAAGAAAGGACAGCTTTGTCACCTGTTTAAAAAGATTACATTCTCTACTTGTGATTGTTCATTCACACAAGTATATGTCCACTATTCTAAAGGTGTGAGTTTCTTTCTCAATTCAATTTCTAATGGCCTTTTGACAAGTCTCAGTAAAACCAATTAGAGTTATTTCTTAGCTTTGGCAATATGTTGTTGATCTATGTCTATTTTCCTTGAATTTCCTCACCAAGCTACTCATATGGCCTTACACATACATATATCGATAAAGTAGATAGACTTTTGAGTGATTTAGGTGAGTGATTGAAGTTGAGTTGTTGACTTGATCGTTTGAGAAGGATAGTTCTTTTGCTCACAATACCTTTTTGGTGATTCACATAAGTGGAAAGGTCATGCGCATCAAGTTGAATATTTTCAAGGTTAGCTTTGGGAAGTACTCTTTCATGTTCAATACCCATATTGTGAACATGTTTGCTGAATACTAAATTGATTTAATCTCACAATGACTAAGTGCTCAGCTCGTGTAGATTTGAAATACTTTTATGATTGATTGACTATATGCAAGTTGAGTTTCATTCTTGACTTTCCTCGGGACGAGTAAAGGTTTAAGTGTGGGGGAGCTGTTGGCGATTTCTAGCATACCATTTTATATGCCAACTGCGCCTTATTTAGAGCATAAATGTTATCATTATAGGCCATTAACCCTTGATAATAGCACCATATTTGTATATATGTCGTTCTGGAGCTTTATTACAGAAACAGATGAAGAGGACGACATGGACATTGGACATCTGACTGGAAAGAGCAGAAAAGGCCCACTGTGCGGAACGCACAGACATGGCCATGGGCCCAAAGGCCACCGAAGCTGGCCCACCATTCAGTTTATTCTAGAAGGAAGTTATCCGAATCAATCTCGAGAGATATTCATCATGAAGAGATAAAAGATACTCGAAGATTTGAAAGAGCAACACAAGACTTGATCTCGAAGAAAACTGACTGGAAGGCCCACATGGAAGCTACCTAGGACTTCGGAACCGACTTAGGGAGGAAACCGAGCTGGACACGAGGTGTGCCGATCGGCACAGACCCTGTGCCGATCGGCACAAGGACTCTTTCCCGAGAATCCTTTCCTTTGATGTACAGCCCATCTTGTACCAGCCCCGCCAGAGGGACAACAAGCACTGTGTTAGAGCCCCGGGGCAGGGCAATTCTGTAGGCTATGAGGTTGATGAACCATTGGTTCTAAAGATGATCCATCATGCTCCGCTATGGTGATGATCTTGCCTATGATCATTGAAGTATGGTTGAATATGTGGAGAATGGGGGATTACATCTGACCATCCCACAACTCGTTCAACGCTAGTGCGTTGATTAAGATTAGATGGATCTTAATTGTGGTGGCAAAACAGTGACACTTTTAGTTCTTTCACTACAAAATCGTGGTTAAGGTTCATTGGATCTTGTAAGGCCGATATTTGCACGTTGTCTCTGTACCCCGTCAGCCGCTAATGCATACGCGATGATATACAGCTGAAGATAGAGTGGAACTGGAGAAAATTTGGGTCAGGGTCGTTCAGGCTGCCGGCCAGGCTAAGGGAGTACCCAGTCCTATGGGCTATTGGGACTAATGCTGGTGCTACCAGGCTGTAGATATGCGTGCTACTAGCACAAATGATATGGCAGAATACAAGTAGCAGTGATGACACAGCTAGAATTCCAAGACTGTTGAACGTTGTCATTCGGGATAGATTTCATGTTTTGCACCTGCAAGTGGAAGGGCAGGAACCACCACCAGCTGATGACAACATGGAATGCAAGATGGAACTGATGTAGTGGTGGCAGCAAGGAAATGAGAAGAACAATGGTAACGGCAAAGAGGACAAAGTGCTGATGCTAGCAAGAAATCTGATCGATGATGACTCTACCTCGCCTCAAAACCACCTAGTCAGGTCATTGGCTCCAACGGTGCAGAAATGACAGTGTTGCTGGAGGAGCTGAATGAAAAGGAGGAGGACATCGACTTTATAAGAATTCAAATTTCCCAAGTAGTTACTCCTATCTTGAATCTCATTTAAAGTTTTCCTTTAAACTTTCAAAATGATATTCGTAACCGGAGTAATACTGATGGTTTAAATAAAAACTTTATTTTGTCCTCTGCTGTTTCTGATGTAGATCGGGAAAATGTGGAAAACAATATGCTTGAAGGGCTGCAGGTTATGGCTGGGCTGGAGAACTGCATGCAGGCCTGCGGGGCGCATGTGGTCTGCCACTGGAGACTGCACCAGTGGTAGCCAATGTGCATGGCTTGGGCTGCGCAGTTCCAGGAATGGCCAACCCAAAATCAGTTGGGGGCGGGCTGTTGCCAACTGCTGCTGGGCTGCTCTGTGGTGGGCTGGCTCCTGATGCAACTGCTGCCTCACCAGCTGGGAACGTGAGCGCGAAGATGGACGCTGAAGCTGGAGCAGCTGCGGTGGCTCTTGGCGCAGGCGACAAGCTTGAAGCGGAGCTGCTCGAGATGCTCAAGCTACTGGCCAATGAAATGACACCTGAGAGGTGCAGCAGGCGCAGAAGGAACTCTGTCGACGAGCACTCTTTAGAGAGGGCCGAGAGGATCAAGGCAAAGAAGAATCTGGATTCGGGAGAAGGTACAAAAATTCAATCCTAGCCTTTTCGGATTCTAAAATTGCTAGTAATATTAGTTCTCTAGGCATATCTATGGGTAAGGATAGGCTCAAAGGGGTTGCTTCCATAAAGAATTTAGAGATTGATAGATTAATGGCTGCACCTAAAAAAGTATTACATGATAGTGTGATTTGTGATGGGGAGGAAAGTAATGACGAAAGTGATGATGGTTGGATTACCTCACATTAGGGAACCTTTGTGGTGACTTAACAGAGGAAATCTTGGGAGATGACAGTGGTCCCTCATTGAGTGACTTTAAAGCTGTGCCCAGGAAAAAGAAGTCTAACTCACAAAAATTAAAAATAAATGTAAGGTGTCAATGAAAGAAATCAAAAAATTGCAGAAGTCTAAATGAAAGGTATCTTTTGGAATAGCAGAGGTCTTAGGGACTTGGCTAAATCTCTTTTTTTATCAGATTTTTCTTTAGAACAACATTTAGACTTCATTGCAATTCTTGAAAACGGTAGGGATGATTACACAGCCGTAGAACTTAATCACTTTTGCGGTGGTAAACAATTTTTTTGGAGTTGGACATCACCTAGAGGAAGATCAGGAGGTATCCTTGTGGGTGTAAATCTAGACTCTTCCATATTGGAGAAATCTCTCATGGCGACTTTTATTTAAAGTTTAAGCTAAAAAATAAATCTGATGGGTTTGAATGGGTTCTAATCTCAATTTACGGAGCTGCACAGAACGAACTCAAGGAATGTTTCCTTACAGAGTTGGTGCACACTTGCAGGATAGAATCACTTCCTCTTGTTGTAGGGGGCGATTTTAATATCATTAGAAACCCAAATGAAAAAAACAATGATAGATATGATGATCGATGGCCGTTTTTATTTAATGCTGTTATAAATGGTTTGGACTTAAGGGAACTTGATCTAGTAGGTCGACAGTACACTTGGGCAAACAATTTGCCAGTACCGACCTTTGAAAAGCTAGACAGAGTTCTTATAAGTACGGACTGGGATCTAAATATCCAAAAGCAATAGTAGAGGCACTGAATAGAGATATTTCAGATCATACTCCTTTAATCCTGGATACTGGTGATCCATCTCAATGCTCTAAGCATATGTTCAAGTTTGAACTTGGCTGGCTAATGAGAGAGGGTTTCTACGATCTAGTAAAGGATGTTTGGCAGAATGAAAATAGAGGAAACACTCCTATTCAGATTTGGCAAAATAAAATAAGAAGACTACGACAATTCCTAAGGGGATGGGCGAAAAATATGAGTGGCACATATAAGAAAGAAAAACAAGAACTAATGGACATGGTAGGACAGTTGGACAAAAAAGCCGAAAACAACATTGCTACAGCCTCACGAGGTTGATTTGAAGCAGTGTTTAAAGGAAAGGCTTGTACAACTACTTCGAGAAGAAGAATCAAATGGTACCAACGTTCTAAGACAGAACAATTGTTGAAAGAAGATAGTAATACAAAATACTCCAGTTGGTAGCAAATGGTAAATATCGGAGAACACGAATTTTTCAACTTGAGGATGGTGATCAAATAATAAGGGGCGACGATCAGCTGAAAACATACATAACAAAGTATTATCAAGGCCTATTTGGACCTTCAGATAATAATGATTTCACGTTGAACGAGGAAAATCGTGATGATATACCACAAGTCTCAAGTGAAGACAATGAAAAATTAACGGAAGTGTTCATAGAAAAGGAGGTTAAAGAGGCAATATTCCAGATGAAACACAATAAGGCACCAGGACCTGATGGATTTCCGGCAGAATTCTATCAAGCATTCTGGGAAGTCATAAAGGGGGACTTGATGGCCTTATTTCAAGAATTTCATAATGGAACTCTACCTCTGCATAGCTTGAATTTCGGTATTATAACCTTGCTACCTAAGCAAAAAGAGGCTACTCAGATTAAACAGTTCCGTCCTATTTGCCTACTTAATGTGAGTTTTAAAATCTTCACTAAAGTGGCTGTAAATAGGATATCAGGGATTGCAGACAATCTGATTAGAACTTCACAAACAGCTTTTATGCCTGGAAGGAACATAATGGAAGGTGTTGTAATTTTGCATGAAACAATTCATGAGCTACATAGAAAGAAATGAATGGGGTCATTTTGAAACTTGATTTTGAGAAAGCTTATGACAAAGTCAAATGGTCTTTTCTACAACAAACATTAAGAATGAAAGGTTTTTTCGGATAAGTGGTGTTCTTGGGTGGAAAAGTTTGTATCAAGAGGAAGTGTGGGAATTAAAGTTAATGATGATCTCGGACGTTATTTTCAAACTAAGAAAGGCCTAAGACAGGGTGATCCTTTATCTCCAATACTCTTTAATCTGGTTGTTGACATGCTTGCTGTCTTAATAGCTAGAGGAAAAGAGGAGGGTCAGTTTAAAGGCTTGGTACCACATCTAATTGATGATGGGTTATCAATCCTACAATATGCTGACGATACAATACTCTTTATGGAACATGATCTTGAACAAGCTAGAAATATGAAATTGCTCTTATGTGCTTTTGAGCAATTATCAGGCTTGAAGATTAATTTCCATAAAAGCGAGTTATTTTGCTATGGGGAGGCAAAGGATCATGTTGAGGAGTATACTCAACTTTTTGGCTGTGGGATGGGTGATTATCCCTTTAGGTACCTTGGTATACCTATGCATCATAGGAAACTGAGTAATAAGGATTGGAAAATAATAGAAGACAAGTTTGAAAAGAAATTGAGTAGTTGGAAAGGCAAGCACTTATCATATGGGGGACGGCTTGTGCTTATAAATTCTGTCTTGAGTAGTCTTGCTCTTTTTATGTGTTCATTTTTTGAGATCCCAAAAGGTGTGCTAAAGAAACTGGACTATTATAGATCTAGATTCTTTTGGCAAAGTGATGAACATAAAAAGAAGTATAGATTAGCGAGATGGGATATTATATGCAGGCCAAAGGAACAAGGGGGGCTAGGAATCCTAGACCTTGAGGTCCAAAATAAGTGTTTGCTTAGTAAATGGTTGTATAAGTTGTTAACTGAGGATGGGCTATGGCAACAAATGCTGAGAAATAAGTACTTAAATAACAAGACGCTAACTCAAGTTCAAGTGAAACCCGGTGATTCACATTTCTGGTCAGGTCTAATGGGAGTTAAAGACCATTTTTGCAATATGGCTCCTTTATTGTAAAAGATGGTTCTCAAATTAGATTTTGGGAGGATAAGTGGATAGGTGACACTCCCTTGAGAGATGAATTCCCCATCCTTTATAATATTGTTAGAAAGAAACATGACACTGTATCCACCGTGTTAGGCTCTATACCACTTAATGTGTCCTTCAGAAGAGCCCTAATAGGACCTAAGTTGCAAGCTTGGCACAATCTTGTTACTAAAATAGCTCCGATACATTTGAGGGATGAATCTGATATTTTTAAATGGTCTTTAAACCAGAATGGTAGATTCACAGTTCAGTCTATGTACGGGGCATTTATAGATACAAGTGTGGTTACAACTAATAACTATTTATGGAAAATTAAGGTACCTCTGAAGATTAAAGTGTTTCTCTGGTTCTTGCATAAAGAAGTAATTCTCACCAAGGATAATCTAGCTAGAAGGGGTTGGCATGGGAATCATAAGTGTTGTTTTTGTAGTAACTTAGAAACTATACAACATCTTTTCTTTGAATGCACTGTTGCTAGATTAGTTTGGAGATTAATTGAATTATCCTTTGGTATAAAACCACCTGTTAGCATTGCCAACATGTTTGGAGGATGGATCAGTGGGTTTCAGCCTAGGGAAAGAAACTTTATGCTAGTGGGAATAGGCGCCATATGTTGGGCAATATGGCTTAGCCGTAATGATATTGTGTTTGACAAAACTGCTATTTTAACTCATATGCAGGTAATCTACAGGGGTACATATTGGATGAGAACATGGTCACTCTTCCAGAAGGAGGAAGGAAGATCCTCTATGCTAAAGGCATGCCGGCTTTTGGAGACAGTGACTATGGACATCTTCGCCAAACATGGGTGGAAGTTTAGCAATAGGTTGTGTGGTTGAGTTGAGATGAACTGTTTGCTATTTCCATTTATTTGGTTTGGTGATTCCTCTTTGATACTATGTTGTAGACGGAGTCTACCCATAGTAAAAGTTTGTAATAATGAACAGCTAAATACGCCGAAAGACGTAGAGGCTGGGATACTTTCATTTGCTTGATGAATATATTTCCCTTTATCTAAAAAGCTGCATAAACGTAAGCTTTTGAGCTGTACGTACTACACTCGCTCGCTGAACTAATTGGCAACCGTTTGCATGCTCTCGGACAGCATGTAGTCCCTGCTTCATTGACAAGTTGATAATTAAGGGTGTGGATCGACGATCTCTCGTTTAATTTCTCCAGTTAAACAAGAATGCAGCAGGTACGTATGGGATCAGTATTAATTTGTATTTGTAAGATAGTACATATATATATGCACGATCATATTACTTTGAGTTGATCTTCTTAAGTTAATAGAGTATATATTAACAGCGGAGCCGCATACATGCATGTACTGCCAAGTGCATGCCATCATCTCTCTTGCTTGATGAAGTAAAATTTTATTTTATTTGAATTTGTTTCGATCCTTTGGCGAGATTGGTTTTTGGTGCACCGCCGTCAGTTGGAATCGATTTCGTAAGTGAGATTTGATATTATTGCCACAGAAATTGTACTGTCAGTCAATTCTAAATTTTTGGTTCATTTAGCAGTGATCTGGAGTAATTCTTTTCTCTAGCGGGTGAAAAGTTGGCTGTAAAAAAAGGAAAATGAGTCTGCACGAAGAAATGTTAGTAAAATAGGGCTAGCCCAGTTGCCTGGTGTTTTGCCCGGCCCGTGAAGTAATAATACTGACCTTAGCCACGGGCGGGCCCATCAATCAAATGGTAATAATTGCAGCCCATCTAGCAATCACACGCAGTACCATGGAGGTATCCCGCTTTTTTTCAAGTTTCAGTTCTTGAAAAGTGACCTGGAGCTTGCTGGTGAGCACTTAAGTTAATCTTCTTAAGTTAATAGAGTACAGTATATGTTAACAAGTTAATATAGTACAGTATATGTTAACAGCAGAGCCGCATACATGTACTGCCAAGTGCACACCATCATATCTCTTGCTTGATGAAGTAAAATTTTATTTTATTTGAATTTTTTGTTTCCTTTTGGCGAGATTGGTTTTGGTGCACCGCCGTCAGTTGGAATCGCCCGATTTCGTAAGTGAGATTTGATAGTATTGCCACAGAAATTTTACTGTCAGTTAATTCTAAATTTTTGGTTCAATTAGCAGTGATCTGGAGTAATTCTTTTTCTAGCGGTTGAAAAGTTGGCTGTAAGAAAAGAAAAATGAATCTGCACTAAGAAATGTTAGTAAAATAGGGCTAGCCCAGTTACCTGGTGTTTTGCCCGGCCCGTGAAGTAATAATACTACTGTCCTTAGCCACGGGAGGGCCCCATCAATCAAATGGTAAATAATTGCGGCCCATCTAGCAATCACACGCAGTACCATGGAGGTATCCCCGCTTTTTTTGAAAAGTGACCTGGAGCTTGGTGGTGAGCACTTAGAGAATTGTAAAGTGGCTAGAAGAACTGGTAAATCCGTAAATGTATTGCACCTCCTAATGTTTGTTTAATAAATCAATAATTAATGTGTATAGTGTTGTATACTGTAAAAAAAAAAGGAAACTTGAGCATGCAGTGAAGCTGTTTCACGCAGTTGCTATTGAGGTTCATGAGAAGATGGTAACGGTTGCTTCTGGTTTGTTTGGATGTCGTCCTCCGTTGAGTGATGAAATGAGAACAATTATATTCGTTTCGGCGTGCACATTAGTTTTATTATTCCATGGAATTTTGAATAGCTTCGTCGTACCCTCAGTTCATTTACATTGTACTACTAGCTTCAACATGCTAGCTACGTTCGAGAAGGAACCCTTAGAAGCTCGCGAATGATTGGTAATTAGTTGCCAGACATCGGATCGAGTAGAATTTTTTGGGTGGGGAGCCGGCCATGCCCTATCTGTGCCCATCGTGACGAGACGTGCTGCCCAGCCACATGGGGCCATGGAGATCGTCGTCAACTTACGTAAGTCTAGCGCGCGCAATGACGTAAGTCTAGCCTCTGCAGTGCGGTCGTCTGCTGGAGCCCGGCATCCAGCGCGAATTCCTCCCCTGCTTCCTGCCTCGGCTTGCCGCAGCGTCGTAGTGCACCAGGAGGCGAACGGCCGTGTCGATGCCGGCACACATGTATTCCGTCGGTTTCAAAACCGGAGTGACGAGCTGGATGGGCCTCGCCAGGCGATTGGTATCGCTGGCCATGCCGGATTGGTGGCGCTCTGAGCACAGGCACGGGACAAGCTACCGGAAGACGTATGTGAGGTCAAACATGGGTGTCGCAGCAGTGATCTTCGCGGCGGCGAGAGAGCCCGGAGGAGGTGGTGCGGTCGCCCGGATTAAGCAGATGCAAAGAGGTAGGTGAGGAAAAATGAGAAACAATTAATATTCGTTGCGGCGTGCACAATTATTTTATATTCCATGGATTTTGAATGTTTTAGGTAGAGAGGGTGTCGCTCTCTGTGTTACCCTCAGTTCATTTTACATTGTACTACTTCCGTTCCAAAATATAGCATTTCTGAGTTGTTGAAAATCAAACGTCTTCACTTTGACTAACAATATCTATAAAGTAAAATATTTTTTTATAAAAAGTTGCATATTAGGATAATTGCTTTCATGATGAATTAACAATATCATTTATTATAGTCAGCATCATAATGTTTTGTTATTGATGGTCAAAGTTAAAACAGTTGACTTTGACAAACCTAGAAATGCTTATATTCTAGAACTGAGGAGTACTAGCTCAAACATGCTGGCTACTATAAATTTGATGAATGATCAATTCGTCTGCTGTGGCCGCTGATCAGATATTAGGGGCTGTTCGGCTGAGGCTTTCAGCCGGCTCCCTTCTCTCCATCACTGGCTACAGTCTGCTTTCCAGCAGATACAAGTGTTCTCTCTCAGAAAAACTGCAACTGCGACTGTAACTGCGAGTCGAACAGGCTGATAGTTGAGTAGTCTAGAGTGATGTTGTCTTGTAGTACCTTCACCCTCAGTTCAATTTTTTTTTTAGTACATCCCCACCAGTTCATTTGCATTGTACATTCAACATAATGTGCCGCGATCGCTTTCTTCCTTTGAAAAAAAAAGTGGTGTCCCGTGAGAATGTACTTAGGAGATATTTGTCCTCATTACTGGAGAGAGAGAGATATATGTTTGGGTAGAGCGGAGCCGTCCATGGTACCAAACCAGCGAGATGGACGGCTCCGGTGGAGTGGAAGGATCGAGCAACGACAGGTGATGGTGGTGGGCACGGATGAATTAATGACCGAAGAGCAGTCGGAGCGGTGGAGCCGCCTCCACGCATCACTCCTCCTTCTCCATTAAAAATTTTCTCCATTTTCAGTTCCGGTAGTTGATTAATTTGGTCGTGCTGCGTACGGAAACCATGGATAAACCGCGTACGGAAACCGTCACTAGCTACTACAACTGGGTCTTTTTACTCGTATCGTAAGCGGCTCTTGTTAATTTAGTAGCAGTGCTGTGGTATGTCGATGAGCACCACCCAATGCAGATGCCACGTAATTACTCCAGTGAGCAGGCACCCGGCTCGTGGCCCTCTCGCTGCACTGAAGCATGGCATGGCATGCATGCGTCAACGACACCTCCACTCCCTCCTTCTCGGCACTACTACTAGTCGTCATTTGCGCTTGCGCACCCATGCACCACCGTATAGTACATATACATACAGCCAGCGAAATTATACTCCATATATGAACAAAAACCAGTTAAGATGGCGCGAACAAAAACTTGTCCGGCCGCCAATGAATTTGAGGAGGACCTTTGGGATCGGACAACGTAGTAGGCATCAATTCATTCAGCGACGCGCCCATATAAAACCGCCAATGAATTTTTACCATCGGCTTCGGAATTTCTATCGCTTTATTTGCGTCCAGCAATTTTATTTACCGTAGTAGTGGTAGTATGAGTGCCCTTGCTGGTTGATTGATGATCACAGGACACATGATGATGATGATGTTTATATATGGCAGCCTTTTATATGCGGCGGAGTCACGAGCAGAGAGAGGAATGCCCTTATTGGGCTTGGGGTCGGGTAGTTGTTACCTACTGCTGCTGCTGCTACTCCTACCATAAAACCAGAGTGACAACTGACAAGAGAGAAGCACCAAGGGGGACGTGCACGCTACCGCGACCACGAGTGAGAGAGAGGGAGCCGGCCATGGCGCTGCCGTCGTCGGAGGAGAGAGACGACTCGCCGGCGGTCGGGTCCCCGGGCGATGCGGCGCGCATGGTTTGGGACGAGTCGAAGCGTCTGTGGGGCATCGGCACGCCCATCGCCATCGGGACGCTGAGCATGTACGCCGTGAGCTCCATCACCACCATGTTCATCGGCCACCTGGGCAACTTGCCCCTCGCCGCCGCCTCCATCGGCCTCTCCGTCTTCGCCACCTTCGCCCTCGGCTTCCTCCTCGGCATGGGCAGCGCCCTCGAGACGCTCTGCGGCCAGGCCTTCGGCGCGGGCCAGGTCGCCATGCTCGGCGTCTACCTGCAGCGCTCATGGATCATCCTCCTCGGCGCCACGCTCCTCATGAGCCCCGTCTTCGTCTTCGCCGAGCCGCTGCTCCTGCTCGTCGGCCAGGACCCCGTCGTGGCGCGCGCCGCCGCCAGGTTCACGCTCTACATCCTCCCCTCCGCCTTCGCCATGGCCGTCAACTTCCCCACCGCCAAGTTCCTCCAGGCGCAGAGCAAGGTCACCGTGCTCGCCTGGATCGGCGTCGCGGGCCTCGTCTCCAACCTCGCCCTCAACTACCTGCTCGTCGTCGTCCTCGGATGGGGGCTCCCCGCAGCAGCCGCCGCCTACGACGTCGCGCACTGGGTCATCGCGCTGGGGCAGGCCGGGTACATCATCGGCTGGTGCAAGGACGGATGGAGGGGATGGTCCACCGCCGCCTTCCAGGACATCGGCGCCTTCCTCAAGCTCTCCCTCGAGTCCGCCGTCATGCTCTGCCTCGAGATTTGGTACATGAGCACCATCACCGTGCTCACGGGCCACCTCGACGACGCCCAGATCGCCGTCGACTCCTTGGCATCTGGTTCGTTAGATATAGTCTCTTTGTCTCTGTTGTTTTTATTTGTTTGATAAAATCTGGTACAGTAATTAACTAAGATGGTTCCTTTTTCTTTCAGCATGAACATCAACGGATGGGAGGGCATGATCTTCATCGGTCTCAATGCCGCTATCAGGTGCTCCACTGCCTGTTGTTTTCTTCAGCTTACTTGCTAACATCTGAGCCAACCTGATTGCCAAACTTGCTAATTGCTGCCTCCCTTGCAAACTAGTCCCAGCTTCTTGCTCTGTTTTTTCAGGGAGGAGTGCTCTGTTCTTTCTTCCTTCCTTTATGAGGGGAAAAAAAAAGAGCACTCTGTTCTGCGACGAAAGTATCCCACTCAAGATAAAAAGAGAATAAAGTCAACTGCTCTCGTCTTTCTTCCTTTTTGAGAAAACGAGGAGTGCTCTAGCTATTCTGGGAGCAAAGTATTCTAGTGGAAAATAAAAAGATCATGATGTCATGAACTACTGTTTTTAACAAACAAACCAAAAGGAAAACCAACCTCAACTACTGAAACCAAACTAGTTGTCTGCTGTTGCCCATTTGGTTGGATTCAGCCCCACATCACCAGTGTTGTCGACTTTGTATGTATGGAAACCTGCCAGCTGTCCCCCATCTTCTTACAAGCTTAGTACTAGAATAACACTGGGCCTTTTATGCAATCTCTGAGATTTATCCAGACTCCTTTCCTGGTTATATGAGACTAAATTATTCTGCTTCTTTCAGCGTCCGCGTTTCCAACGAGCTTGGTTCTGGCCGTCCGAGGGCAGCAATGCACGCTGTCATGGTCGTCGTCGGCGAGGCCTTGCTCATTGGCCTCGTGTGCATGGCTTTGATACTCATTTTCAGGAATCACTTCTCCATCATATTCACCAGCGATGCCAGCCTGCAGCACGCCGTCTCCAAGATTGCAGGCTTGCTTGGCTTAACCATGGTGCTCAACAGCGTGCAGCCTGTGCTTTCAGGGGTTGCTATTGGGGTGGATGGCAAGGCCTTGTTGCGTACATCAACCTAGGCTGCTACTACGTCTTTGGATTGCCCTTGGGCTACCTTCTTGGCTACAAGTTCAACTTTGGAGTTGGGGTAAATGTTAATTACTCCATATCGTTTCCAACAAATTTCGTTTTATTTCTCCATCAGGGCTACTAGATTTGGCATAAACCATTGCATGGCATTTTATATTTCCTATATATAATTGCAGGGGATTTGGTCTGGCATGCTGTGTGGCATCACGCTTCAGACACTCATCTTGCTGTCGTCGTCTGGAGAACAGATTGGAAAGCAGAGGTATTGACTAGTCATTGCAGTTATTTTTTTGCAAACAGAAAACCTCCAGTATTTGCTTTGCTTCAAACACTTGAAACAAAGATTTGGGACTTGCTGTTAAAAAAAAATCAGTTGTTCTAGTGTCATTCAGTATTTCACCTCGCCAAAAAAAAAAAAAAAAAAGAGAGTGACTTTCAGTATTACAATCTGAATCCAGGTTACTATATGTTTAGCTACACATTCTTTGCTTGTATGCATTCTTGATTCTTGAGGGTATTCCTGGTACTGTATTAGAAAAAGTTAAAAAAAAAAAGACGATTCGTTGAGAAAGTATTGTGTCTGTGGACCTTGATCATCGTCACTTTGATCGCAGGCTGCACAAGCTTCAAGTCGTGTTGAAAAGTGGGGCGGCAGAGGCACCGATGAAGTCAAGCCTCTCCTGGAGTGAGCCATAATTTGAATAAACATGAGCTGAGTACCTTTTGTAGCTGAAATTGTTTAGGTGTAGTGTTATTTCTTTAGTCGAGTGCATGGACATGGACTAGCCTATGCACTGGCAAGGCGAAGAAGAGAATTGTATCGGATATATATTTTTGTTTGGGCAATTTTCATTTACCAATTGTATGAAATAGACTCAAATATGTACCATCTTTTCCTCCTTTTTATGTGGTGTATGCCGCTGATCAGGTCGAATTAGTTACTCTTATGTGCATGACTGCACTTGAATTACCATGGCTTATGAGCTCTGAACTATAGCTACCGACAAGACAATGGAATAGATGCATCGAGTTCATTTCTGTTCATTGCCTCTGCCCTGATATGATAGATAAAGCAACCGAGAGGTACTTGCAATGCATAACAGTGCCAACAAGGTTAGCTAAATTGTTTAGTTTCTCACGAACTCGGACAGATAAATTCAGTTGATGCTGAACTGAACAGTTCCTTACGAAACTCTTTCGTTTGTCAAACCAAAACTCCTGCAGTTCAGAGCGCAATTACAACAGGGCCCGGAACTTGTCACGAACACAAATACTCCTATTTTTTTTTCTTTCCTGCAAGGAGATGATGATATCTTTTCCTTGGAGCCGGGATGAAAAGAAATGAAAAGAAACGGAGATAAGATATTTGAGCACGGCGCTGTCACCGACTAGTGGGCCCAAAAGCCGTCTCCTCTCAAGGCTACTTGGGGGGCCGTCCTGCTGCTTGCCTTGTCATCCGTAACCACTTCGCTCCTCTCCATCTTTCGCTGCGCCGCCGCCTGCCTTCCTTCCGGTGCTCGCGTCCATCCTGGGCGGGGTCGCAGATCCATCCGGTGCTCGCGTCGGTAAGGAACCCTTCACCTCGCTCGCTGCTCAAACAGGATGGATCGAAACCTCCCTTGTTCTAAGACTTAGTGATTTTCTTGTGCAGAATCTGCTCCTTTGCTGCACTGTGAGCAATCAAAATCCAATCTTTTCTCCTCCCCTCCAATCCGCTCGCTCTGTTCTGTTGCGACTTGATTTGTTTTGTTTGCTGCGTGCCAAAGGAGGAGTACTACCTACCGATATAGGATTCGACGTGTGGGATTGATTGATAAGAGTTGGGATGGCTCGTCGTCTCATTAGCCCCGCAGCGGCATGCCGAGGCTGCGGTTTCGTTAAGTCCGGGTTTCTGGGCGCCTTCTCCTCGTTCCATGTGATTACACTGCTCCCGCTCTCAACTCTATAGTCAACCTAATACTGTTACGATTAAGTACCTTCCACTCCTCGAGTTTTGTTCGATTCAGATTCTATTTCTAGTACTAGTTGTCACAAGAAGCTACCGTCTAATGTCCACCGGAACTGTCCTAGTCCAGCTCTTCTTTGCATTACATATTTCAAGACAGATCAGATTGCCCGCTCTCTCTGATCGCTGGGGACTCTTCTTTATGTATGCCAGTAGCCTTGAATAGTGTCTCATGTACATGCCTCTGACAAAAGCAGATAAAATCGTTGTTGTGTAGGCGTGACAACTAAGTATTGTCTTACTATGTCGCAAGACGCTTCTCGTAGTCAGTGATTGCCTAGTAATTTCCCTCCCTTTTTGGCAGTATCAAACCTTGTCATCGTGCTCATCAAAGAGGAGTTCCTCATCATTGAAGAACTGCTCTAGCTACCGTGCTAATTTAAGGAAGGAGGTAAGATCCCTCGCTCCTCTTGTTTCAGATTATTAGTATAGTTGCATGGCATTACCCTTGTTCTCATCTTCTCTGTGGCATTACCAGCATTTGCTTATAGATTTTTTTCCCCTGTTGTAGAGTTCACAGTGGATAAGGTCGGAGCCGTCCTTGTCAGCAAGTGTTAGTATCGTCTTTCATACCAAAATATTTGTAATTATGTGTGTGCAACAGTTTACATTGTGATTCTGGGATGAAATATAATTTTCCGCAAAGATGAAAAACTTGTATCTGTTGACCAGTAAATTGGAATGTAGTCATCTGTAAACAGCTGTGTATATTTTTAGTTGGGCGTATGATGCACTTTGATGTCTCTTCCATTTTATTCTTCTTACTATTTTTTGTGTCCCTAACTCAGAGTACAAAATTTGTCGGCAAGAGGACATCTTGTTCTGTTGCGACAGAGCCGCCTCCTGCTGCAACTGAGGAACCAGAGATGGATGCTCCAAAGGAGATATTCTTGAAAGATTACAAGAAACCTGATTATTTGTTTGATGCTGTAAGTAATTATATGCCTTTTCTAATTGCTCCCCTCCGCGGCTTTCAATATGAACCTTTTCTTTTGGTTGGAAATTCACCAATCGCCCTATCTATATGTGCTTAGTAGTGTGGAATCTATTTCTATTGATTACTTTTGGACATTACACAGTTTCAGTTATATACTTCTATGCACTACTTTTAGTAATATAACAATAGACGTTGCATCTAGAAAAATCCCTCAAGTACTAATGTTCAGAGTTATACATCCTAGAACAGCATATTTTGAAATTTGTTATCTTGACAACCATCGATGTTAAGTTCTTTTTGTCTTGCTAAGTACCAATTATAAAGGTCTGGCTTTTCCGCTTCCTCCAAATTCATTATTGATTCTTGATATTTGTTATTAGTATTTTGTTTCTAACTTTCCAATGTCACCTAACCTAATTCAACTGCAGGTGGATTTGCAATTTCAACTCGGTGAAGAGAAGACAATAGTTACATCAAAAAATAGTTGTATCTCCTGCCGCTGAAGGTCAAATCCTAACCTACCATTACTGTCTCAAAACAATGTATCAGTTCTGTTGTACTTTCCTTATTCATGGCAATATATTATAGAAAGTGCGGCACCTCATTTGAGACATCCATTGATTTCATCCAGATCTCTCCTGCATACATTTTGCTTCACTGTTTCACTCACTTACACTACGCATAAAGATCCTTGTAGTGCCTTAGATGAGTACCTAGCTAATTTTTGTGGTACTATTTTCGTAGCAGGCATCTCATCTCCACTAGTTCTTCATGGAAGTGATCTAAAGCTGTTATCAGTCAAAATCAATGGCAATGAGTTAAAGGTGACGATTAGTTCACATATCCTTTTCTTTGCATTGTAGAAGTTCATAACTTATCTTCCCTGTTATGTTATTGCCATGTCCTGCTGTAACTTGAATAGTTTCAATCATGAGCTTTTGTGACCTCGAATTGATAATCATCTCCTGGCCTTTTGAATTCATAGCTTTTCTTGACACTTATTTGTATATAAAGAAACATATAGTATCAATTTGGCAAATATGTTAACGGAAGATATAAAGATAATTTAGCAATCAGTGGCAGAGACATTTTTTATTGGTTCATGTTTGTAATACTTGTTGAATTAAAACTGGTAATTCTCATGTTTTTAACACGAAAAAGGTAGAAATAGTTTTGTGGGATTGTGATGACATAAAAAGGTAGAAACCATAGTTACCGGAAACGGGGTCGATGCCGCGTTCCACGCCCCGGGATGTCGTCCTGATTCGAGGTTCGGGGTCGATGTCCCATTTCAAGCTGGTTGTCCCACCTCCGCGTCGCGCAAGCTCGACGGGAGGAGGGAGGGGCGGCTGAAAATTGGAGGGGATGCGCCTTGCGCTGGCGGCTTGGGGATCGACGGAGGAGTCCCTGCAGCACGGGATCCAACGGGTAGGCGTGTGCACGGCGGCGCTGGGTGCAGAGGGCTGTGGCGGCGAGATGGTTGCGGTGCGTACATGAGTTTGTGCTGGAGGGGATAGGGCAGTGGCGTGGGCTGTTTGGGCCAGGAGTTGGCAGCCCATCTGATTCTCTTTTCTTTTTGCCTCTCCTTTTGCAACATGACCCAGGTGGATTCCACAACGTACCAATTTTCAACCCGAACATCCTGGGATCGCATACCGCCTCAAGAACATGCCGTTCCGAGGAGATATACCCCTATCGTTCCCAAATTCTGCAAGTGTCGACTCGCATCCCTCGACCCTGTTTCTTGACCCAGTCGATCCGGATTCGCGGTGACTATGGTAGAAACAGTTTTTGTGAATTGTGATATGATGATGACATAGGCACTCCAGGCAGAGAAAACAAAACCGGTGGAAACCGGACCGGGTTTCGCGGAAACCGGGAAAACTGGTCTGGTTCGGTTCCATCAGCTCACTGGTTTCCGGGTTTGAATTTCAAACGCAATTTGACGAATTTTGACCTGTTTTGACCGGTGTTTCTGGTCAACAACCGGTCCGGACCGGCTTTGGTTTTTGAAATCCTGCTCCTAGGTATGTAGTAACATTCATCAGTAGCCAGGAGATAGCTTGGGATTGTGGTGTTCAGATTGCTTTCTTCAATCTTATGTTTTACTGTCACCCCAAGGATTTTTTTTATTGAACACATAAATCGTTGCTGAAGGTAGCATCCCTTTTATTGCTGATATCTACTCTGAAAACTTTTCTAGTCTGATGGGTACGTGTCCCGATACTCATCACCGTCACGTAGTAACCCAGCTGACTTGATTCATATGTTTTGTCGTGGAAAGTTCAATGGTTTTTGAGAACTATATTATACTATTTTGTTTTTCACCTGTTCGTATGTATTGAATTCAGAGTGAAGATTATACGGTCAATTCACGCCATCTGACGCTTTCAACACCACCTGCTGGTGTGTTCAACTTGGAAATTGTTACAGAAATATATCCTCAGCTAAACACATCTTTGGAGGTACTGACTCCAATTTAGTAGGGCTACCAACTGCAATCTATTAGTACCATCGTGGACTAAAGACTGATTTTTCATTCTGATTATCTGTATTTACAGGGCCTCTACAAGTCGACTGGTAACTTTTGCACACAGTGTGAAGCAGAAGGGTTCCGGAAAATTACATACTTTCAGGTAATTTTATCCTCAAATGTCAGTAAATTTACTTTATAGATTGGTGCTTTCAGTTTTCTCTATTGTTTATGCATCTCAGATGTCACATGTATATTTTGTGTTTTGATGTATGACATGTGCATAGTTTCTGTCTCCATTAAATACTATCCTTTACATTTCACTAGTGTCTCATCAGTACATGACATTTATCACAGGATCGCCCAGATGTTATGGCAAAGTATACTTGCCGTATTGAAGCTGATAAAACCCTGTATCCAGTATTGTTGTCCAACGGGAATCTTATTGAGGAGGGAGATCTTGTGGTACGTTAGTTTCATGACACAACAATCAGGTTAAAAACTCGGTAGTTGCTATATGCGGTTTTTTATTTTATCTCTTTTTTTAACTGTAGGATGGAAAGCATTACGCATTGTGGGAGGATCCATTTAAGAAACCATGCTACTTGTTTGCTCTGGTTGCGGGTCAGTTAGAATGCCGGGAAGACTCATTTGTTACATGCTCTGGCCGCAAAGTAGCACTCCGAATTTGGACACCTGCTCAAGATCTTCCAAAAACAGCACATGCTATGTATTCTCTCAAAGCAGCTATGAAGTGGGATGAGGAGGTTAGCCCAGATTCATCTGTCCCATTTGTTGTCGACAGTTTCCTTTGTTAATTAGATAGCTGATGCCTTTTGCTTTGTGCCAACTTCCAGGTCTTTGGTCTTGAGTATGATCTTGATTTATTCAACATTGTTGTTGTTCCTGATTTCAATATGTAAGTTACTTTTTCTTATCTGCATCAGGATGTTGCAGCTTTCTTCTTGGCAGTACCTTTTGGACTGGCATTGCCTTTCCTCTGTAGGAATGTAGGCTAATCTTGTTGAACCTCTTAATATAATCACCCTCCATTCTAATCTTGCATGACTCTTGAATAGTATTTACTGATTAAAAAAAAACTCTTGTCATTTGCAGGGGAGCGATGGAGAACAAGAGCTTGAATGTAATCTTTTACCTTTGCTTAAAAATATTTGGACACTGATATGAATTTTTGACACCCTGGTTTTTCAATTATAACAGATATTCCAATCTAGACTTGTGCTGGCATCACCAGAAACAGCCACTGATGGTGATTATGCCGCAATTTTGGGAGTCGTGGGACACGAGGTACATACATTTGTAGATATCCTTGATATTTCTGGTGTGATCATCTGATATTTGGGATCTCCGTTGTACTTACTGCTTCTTACTTTTGCAGTATTTCCACAACTGGACGGGGAACAGGTAATCATATATACTCTACACCACTCTGGATGTATCTTTAGATATAGTTTATTTCCTGAAATATTGTTTCAATTTCTTAATACCTGAACACTTTTTTTCATTCCTTTTGCTTCTTTATTTTACATTTTTGAAACGTAATGCTTCGCCGGATGCAATTGAATTAGTGATATCATTATCTCAACAATATTGCAGAGTGACTTGTCGTGATTGGTTCCAGCTAACCCTGAAAGAAGGACTGACTGTCTTCAGGGATCAGGTACTCCTGCATATCCACTTCAAGTTTGGTTTTTCATCATACTCTGTTAAAGTGTTAATCAAATTAGTTGTGCAGGAGTTCTCGTCAGACCTCGGCTGTCGTACAGTAAAACGAATTGCTGATGTCTCCAAACTCAGAATCTATCAATTCCCTCAGGTTCCTTCTATCTGCACTCTGTCACTGCGTTCCAGTTTATTTCTTGCAGAAACTGAAACAAATTGCAGCAGCATGATTTATTTTGCTTACCCTATCACTTTTTCCTCTGATTTCCAGGATTCTGGGCCCATGGCGCATCCTATTCGTCCCCATTCATACATCAAGGTTCTGATACTTAATTATTCAGTCATTTGAATATATTCATTGATTCTGCAAGTTGCAACAGCTATACAAATCCAGTGTATAATTATTTTCTTTAATTTTACTGGCAGATGGACAACTTCTATACTGGTGAGTTTCTTTGCCTATAAAGTTTGCTATATACTGTGACATGCACTGACCAATCGATTGATCCATGTTCAACTTATGAAACCTTATCTGATGAATCTTCTCCGCGACTTGAATTGTGAACACCTTGGCAGTGACGGTGCGTATTTTGCAAGCTTTTTCCTGAAAACCAAACAATTATACTGTAGTGATTTGAATACTCTGACATTGTTTTCTTCGTTGCTTTCTACTTCTTCATCCAATTGGTTTGGGATTTCATCACAGGTTTATGAGAAGGTTCGTTTTATCTAGCATTGTTCCTTTACAGTGTCCGTGCCTTTTACAGAAAATCACAATGATATGTGACTCGATCTTGTTATAGGGTGCTGAAGTAGTGAGAATGTACAAGACCATGTTTGGAGCATCAGGGTTCCGAAAGGTAAAAGTCTAAATTTAGAAACAATGCTGATGATCTTATTGTGGCATATATAGTAGTCGTTTTCAGTGACTGATTCTCCAAACACATTTCACACCATTACATTTGCTAATCGAATATTAGCAAAAATCATGAATGGTATTTAATGAATTGTTGTGGCAAATCTTGAGATATCTTTTCACATGCGAAAAAGCAAAATATTTATCAACCATGAAAGTTTTAAGATTTTATTGCACATGTTTTGGGATCTTCTTCATATCATATTTTCACAATAAATAGGTTTCATCGCTCGCAAATACAATTATTTTATTTTGTTGCGAGAAAATGTTTTATATTGCGGAAATGCTGCATATCTTGTTTACCTTGGCCCATTGGCCCAAGTGTTTTTTCTTCAGTTGTTGATGTGAATTACACTGTTGAACATGAGTTTCTTTTATTAGCCATTTTTCTTTTGTTGCAGGGCATGGATCTTTATTTCCAAAGGCATGATGGGCAAGCTGTTACTTGTGAAGACTTCTATGCAGCGATGTGTGATGCTAATAATACCCAACTTCCAAACTTCTTGCAATGGTAGTATCTATCATTCTATCTTTCAGTCATGTTACAAGTTGGAAACAAAATCTTATTGTGCAAGAGCCATCCAATAGGTACTCCCAAGCAGGTACGCCTACAGTCAGGGTAGCATCTTCATATGATGCAAGTTCTCAGACGTTTTCTCTAAAATTCAGGTGAGCCTCCACACTCTTCAGTTTTGAGTCACCTTCAAAACTTAGTACTTCTATGTGGAAATAGATCTACCATTTGCGTGATTTCATTCATTTTTTTATTCAAGCTTGTGGCTTGTGGAATTTGCATACTCTGATATGTCTTTTATCATATTTTTTTTAAATGGTACAATTCTAACTAAATCCATCTTCTTTTTTTCTATAAATAAAGTCAAGAAGTGCCACCCACTCCTGGGCAACCAGTGAAAGAACCAATGTTCATACCTGTTGCTGTCGGGCTTGTTGATTCCACTGGGAAAGATATGCCCCTCACTTCTGTTTACAATGATGGAACGCTCCAAACACTCTCTAGTGACGGCCAGCCCGTCTTTACTACTGTGCTTCAGTTTAAAAAGGTAAAGGAAGCGTGATTCTTTCCTATATTTGCCCTTCATAATGAATAGTAATAACGTGCCAAAACCATGACTAGTTTTTCGAGATCCTTTGGGTTTCATCTCTTGCTTACCCCAACTTGCTTGGACTAAAAGGCTTTGTTGTTGTTGTTTTAATTTATGTGATAGCATATATCACAGTTAGCTCAGGTGTATGCTCTTTGAATTTATGCTAAAATATACACTGCTGCTGCCACCTTAAAACTTCTTTGTTGGCTTTACGTTCTGATTCCATTTTGTATTATATATTTTGTTGGGGTTAAGATTTGAATCCTTGTCTTTATTGACCTATGGTTGACACATAGGCACCTAGCTGTAATTTCTATTTGCATTAGTACTGTATGTTTCTTGATACCCATTTCTGATATTTGAACTTGCTTTTATTATTCAGAAGGAGGAAGAGTTCATATTTAAAAACGTGCCTGAAAAGCCGGTTCCTTCCTTGTTGAGGGGATATAGTGCTCCTGTCCGTCTTGATTCGGATCTGAGTGAGAGTGACTTATTTTTCTTACTTGCCAATGATTCAGATGAATTTAACAGGTTTGTTCTGGATTACCCTTCTGAAGATATTTCTGTTGTTTTATTAGAGTTTAATCTTACAATTACTTTTTTTTTTCATTTTCTAGATGGGAAGCTGGCCAAATTTTGGCACGCAATTTGATGCTCAGTCTTGTAGCCGACTTCCAGCAGCAGAAAACACTGGCCCTAAACCCGAAATTTGTTGATGGACTTAGATCAATTCTGCGCAACACAAGCTTAGATAAAGTAAGTATTGCTTTTGTCCCTATTGTGATTTTCGGCACCAATTTCAATTACAAAATGGCTACTGTGATTTCATACAGGAATTCATTGCGAAAGCAATAACATTGCCTGGTCAAGGGGAGATTATGGATATGATGTCAGTTGCAGATCCTGATGCGGTTCATGCTGTCCGTAACTTTATTAAGAAGGAGCTTGCCTTGCAACTCAAAGATGACCTTCTTGCAGCTGTAAGTGGAACCAGCCAACCACTATCCTCTTTTATCCCCAAATTCTTTAGCCCAATTTTTTTTTCTAGATTTTTGCTAGAAAAAAATCGTAACTATTGTTTTTGTAATCCTTTTCTTGTAACACAGGTGACAAGCAACAGAAGTTCCGAGGCTTACACATTTAACCATGATAGTTTGGCACGGCGTGCATTGAAAAATACATGTCTTGGTATATATTTTTGTTCTCTTTTTAAACCTGTAATGCAACCTGGGAATTATTTTATGAACAATGTGGCCTTAAATATATATTTATGGTGTACTTTGTAGCCTACCTTGCATCTCTGGATGAACATGATGTGACTGAATTGGCACTGCATGAATACAAGTCTGCGACTAACATGACAGAGCAGTTTGCTGCCCTAGCAGCTTTGTCTCAAAATCCTGGCCAAGTTCGCGATGATGCCCTTTTGGACTTCTATAACAAGTGGCAGCATGACTATTTGGTAAGACACTGCACACACATATTCGACGGGTGGGGGATAAGACCGCCCCTGTGGCTTTCTTTTGACTGCGCACACATGATTGATCTCTTGATATATACCATTTTATGCCACTAACTTTATACTAAGTGGTAAGTTGCATTTCTTTTTCTGCTCAATAATAGGTTGTGAGCAAATGGTTTGCTCTTCAAGCTACCTCGGACATTCCTGGAAATGTCGTTAACGTTCAAAAGCTGCTAGCTCACCCTGCTTTTGACATGCGAAATCCCAACAAGGTACTGGCTGCTGTTAGCTGTAACTTGAAATTTGTAATATGTAGTCTAAGGATCTGACCAATGAATTGCTCGAGATTCAGGTGTACTCGTTAATTGGGGATTTTGTGGGTCGCTGTGAATTTCCACGCAAAGGACGGTTCTGGGTACAAGTTCTTGGGTGAAGTAGTTTTGCAGCTTGACAAGATAAACCCTCAGGTCAGTTGTGGTTCATGCGCCGAAGGCATAAAACACCTTTCTCATGTATTAACCATTGGGTTTTATTAGCTGATAGCTTAAATTTGCTGGATTTTGAAAATAGGTGGCCTCCCGAATGGTTTCAGCATTTTCTCGGTGGAGGCGATATGATGAGACCAGACAAGCGCTTGCTAAGGTACCTTTCTTCTCCTCCCTGGTGCGCAATAGTTGAATGAATAGGATAGGATGCTGGTTGGTCTAGTAACACCGTTGGTTTGGTATCCATGCAGGCCCAGCTGGAGATGATCATCTCGGCCAATGGACTCTCTGAGAACGTGTACGAGATAGCCTCTAAAAGTTTGGCGGATTAGTTTGCCCTGTCCAGAGACATGTTTTGAGAAGATGCCGATAGCTTTCAGTCGTTACTGTTACCTGTAGCGATTGTTGTGAGGCGTCGGATTGTGTGTGTGCTTAACTGGATGTTTGTGTGGCATAGTAAACTGGCAAGAACGCCTAATAACAATATGTAATGTCAGGGGTCAAAACGTACATTTTAGACGTGTGTGATGTTTCTCTCGATTGTTGGCGTCAGTTTTTGGTGGTGCTAATGGGCCGTGCAGTGTTGGACTGATCAGGTAGAATGATGGATGGGTCCGTCTGTACCATAATCGTTGCAGTTGTGGTACGCTGCGGAGCTTTCCGGCCTCGGCAGGTTCTAGTAGTAGTAGTTTGCGGACTTTGCACCATCTGCCTAATTCTCCAAATTCATATCGAATTCTGAGCGCATTTGCGTCAGGTATACATCCATCCGTAGAGATGGAATATTTGTCGAAGCTAAGAAAACGTAGTACAAGTTTGTGGGTAGAGAGGTCGTATCTGATGGTGAGATTCCCATGCATGCACTAGAACACTAGATTGATGCATATCCCCATCGAGTAATTTTAGTATACTTGTTTAAGATTGGATGTGCTAGGATAAGTCGAAAAGAATGGTGCCGGCAAATCTCTGGCATTTGATTCGAAGAAAGAAACCAAGATTAGCAGTATGTACTTAGTTGATAAATAATTTATGCAGACACCTAAAGGGTGGATCGAGTAATCCTCAACCTTAACCCCTAAGTATAAAAAAAAAAGTCTTAGATGAAGGATACAAGAACCTTATTGACGAGAGTGGCCGTCCGCCGCAGTCTGTTTGTTGAAAGGCAAATCCACGAACGGCGGGCGGAAGACGGAACCGAGGCCGCCCATCACTGACGGTTGCTTGCACACTGGTCTATATTCCTCCAAGAGGCACCGCGCCACCACCAACAGGTGGGCCCACACCCTCCTTTCCTACGGTATTTAAACCACCCGTCTCCCTCCCCCATTCTTCCACCACCACCACAGCAGAGCAGAAGCAGAGGAGGATGGGTTCCCGGCGGTACGAGGTGTGGAGGTGACGGTGGGGTCGGCGCGGGAGCTGAAGAACGTCAACTGGCGCCACGGCGAGCTCAAGCCCTACGCCGTGGTGTGGGTGGATGACGACGGGCCCAAGTGCTCCACCCGCGTCGACCTCGACAGCGGCGACGCCCACGTCTGGGACGAAAAGCTCCTCGTGCCCCTCCCTCCCTCGTACTCCTCCGCCGTGCTCTACATCGACGTCGTCCACGCCAACTCCAACGCCGGCGAGGGTGTCAACAAGCCGCTCGTCGGGTCCGCGCGCCTCCCGCTCGGTGACGTCCTCGACGAAGCCAAGGAGGTGTCGCGCACGCTCCGCCTCAAGCGCCCGTCGGGCAGGCCGCAGGGACGCCTCGACGTCCGCGTAGCTATTAGAGAATCGGCGCCTCGCTACCCATACGACCAAGGCCCCACCCCGTACCCCTACGCCGGCGGCGCGGATCGCGCGACCCCTACTACGCCCAGCAGCAGCCGCCGGCCGGGTACCCAGCGCCCACTGCTGCCGGCGCGGGCTACGGCTACCAGCAGCCGGCAGCTTACGGCGGCGCTCCTCCTCCTCCCATGTACGGCTCCGCTAATCAATCACAGGAGCAGGCGCCGAAGAAGAGCGGGATGGGCACGGGGCTGGCGGTGGGCGCGGCCGCCGGAGTGCTGGGCGGCCTGGCGCTGGCGGTGGGGCCAGCTACCTGGAGAACAAGTTCGAGGACGACGATGACGACGACTACTAGAATCATTCAACCAAGTCCATCGATCCTTTGAAATTGCTCTAGAGGTGTTGTAATAAATCAAAGGCGGGCATCATGTCATGGGGCTCGTCATTTGAATGTATTGCCTAGCTAGTGTGTCATTCTCGAAACACAAAAATATATCAATACTAGTGT
>JAAXCT010001625.1:0-145723 GCA_012490785.1 Eragrostis nindensis | reverse complement strand
CTCGACGCCCAAGCCTTCCAGCAGGCTATTGAAGTCCCCAAGCGCCTGCCACGCTGCTGCAGCATCTTCGTCTCTTTGCGCCTTGGCCGCGGTCAGCAGCGCCTGAGTCTCCGACAACTCCTTCTCGGTGACCTCCTTCGCGCGGGTCGCGCCATCGAAGGAGATCTTCAAGCTCTCCAGCTCCTTCCATGCCTTCTTCGAGACCTCCTTCGCCGACACCAAGGCATCGGAAGCTATCTTGTTCGCCGCTAAGGCCTTCTCCAGCTCCGATGCCAGAGCGTCGCGCCCCTGCTCCGCCGCCTGCTGGCTCTTCTGGGCGGCCTCCGCAGCCGCCTCCGCGACTTCGACGCGCGCCCGGAGCCGCGCAAGTTCGAAGCCCTCGAGCGCCCCCTGCAGATGTCGGGCAAGCACCGCGGCCTGTCGAAGCAAGGCAAGTAAGCCACAAGAAAGCAAGTAGAAGCAAAGCACAAGGACAACAAACCTTGAGCGCAAGCCCGGAGAGAGCCGAAGCAGCTTCTTCCGGAGCAACTTCCTCCATGGCTTCTTCCAGCTCACCGAGCCCGTTGAAGTCATAGACTCCACGAAGGACTTCGGCGGCCTCCGGACGATCCAGGAAGTCGCTCCACTCGAGGCGGGCGTCCGACGTCTTCGAAGGCCCGGCCTGCTCGATGGGCGACTTCCCGAAGTAGCCCTTTCCCCGCCCATGAGTGGGCTCCGGGCTGGCCACCCCCTTCCCTCCTCCGGAAGGCTCTTCCTCGGAGGCTTCGACGCGAACGCCTTCCGCTAGAGCAACAGAGTTAGTGGGACTTCCACAACCAGCAAAGCAAGAGTGATGGGAAGAAAAAACGATACCGGGAGACCGAAGGACCGGCTCCATCGTCTCCTCGACGTCAGCCGCGAAGGAAGGCATCCCGAAATACCCGACGTCTTCATCGTCGGAGTCGACACTCACCACCTTGGCCGGGCGCTGAGCCGCCGCGGCGGCAATCACCACTCGGGCAGCGTCGTCAGTCAACTCCTCCAAGTCGGTGCCGTAGCCCAAGTCCCCTTCGGCAACCGAAGCCCCGGCACGGGAGGTGGACCTCTCGACACGCGTTTCGGTGGGCCGAGGCCTCTTCGGCGCCGGCTTGCTGACGCCCCCGGCAGCGCGTTTCGAGCCTGCTGGGACAATGGCCTCCGGAGCCAAGGGCGCTTCGCTCTCGGCCTCCTCATCCTCCCCTTCGCCGCTGGCAGGGACAGCGACGAGCACCTCTCGCTCCGGCAGCTCGAGCTCCGGGTACTTGATGGAGAGCACCCGATTGATGCGGGGACCCCCAACAAGCTTCGCCCGGCGCGAAGCCTCGTCCGGAAGGAAGGGGCCGAGAATCTCAGCGGCGCCGTCCTCCACCTCCCTCAGCGTCTTAGCTGCACAAACGCCGTCATCAAGCTACGGCAAACAACCGAAGGAAAGTGTCCACCGGAGCAAACGTACCTGGAAAAATTCTCAGGCTTCAGGTGGACCTCCGGGTCTCCGCCCGGAACTTCAACAACGAACTTTTGCTCCCAGTTACGGAGCAAAGGCCACACCCCCGCCGCGACGAACTCCTCGCAGAGGTCGCGCATCGAGAGCTTCCGCGCCACCGTCGCCAGCAACTGCACCCGGGACTCGCCGGTCCCGTCCAACTGAACCATCGGGTACCGATGGAACAGCACCTCCGACATCGTGGACCGAAGGGGGCAATCGTCCTCCACGCGGTAGTAAAACCACCCGGTCGTCCAGCGCCCCCAGTGCAACTTGTACGCCTTCACCGGAACGACGGCCTCGGGGCGGGGGACGAAGGAGATGACTCCCATGGAGCCGACGACGTCCTTTCCCGTCCAGCTTGAAGATTTTCTTCACGGCGTGCGCATAATGCGTCGCCGCGAAGGCCCCAGCGTGCGGCCGAGACCCTTCGCCTAGAACGCCCACTCGAAGACGCTCAGCCGTACGAGCGCGTTGACGGTGAGTTGTGGATCTCGAGGCCGACAAGATCCAACATCTCCGCCACGAAAGGAGGAGCACGGCATCCGAAACCTGGCCTCGAAGAATCGCCGGTACAGAACGATGTACCCGTCCTTCGGACTAGGGGTCGTCTCCCCCTTCCTTGGCGCTTCGGCCCGGCCGATCCAGGAGCCTATCGGCGGCCATCTCGTCCAGCGCCTTTGAGTCCACCGTGCTCCGGTCAAGGAACGGCGACGCCGGGAAGCGGTCGTCGATGTGGGACGCGCTGCGAAGCGCTGGTCTCCCCTTCCGAGCCATCTCCGAAGCCAGGGCGACTACTTCGAAGCAACGAGCTAAGGCAACGAAGCGCACGGAAGCAACGAAAAACGCCGAACAAGCTAACCGAGCGGCTGCAGCGCGGCGCAGGGGAAAGTGAAATGGTGGCGGGGTGAAAACCCTAGGCGCCGGGCGGTAAATTTATAGCCCCGGTGAATCGACGTGGCCGTCCGTGAAGGATCAACGGCCGCAGATCACGCCACGCAACAGATGCGTCCCGTCAAGCGAAACGGCGTCGCGTCGCGATTCGCGCCGATTCAGTCGCAGTAAATGAAACGGGAGTCGCTCCGCAATTCGCGCGAGCATTAAAGACACTTCAACAGTGGCCGACCTTGCGGCACGCGCACTTTCGGCGACGTGCCCCTTCGGCGATCACGGCGACGTAGCCGGCAGCTACCTTCGCGCCATCAGCAACAACTTTCGCCGACCGCGTACCTTCGGCGATCACGGCGAGTAGCCGGGCAGCTACCTTCACGCCATCAGCAACAACTTCGCCGACCGCGTACCTTCGGCGATCACGGCGACGTAGCCGGCAGCTACCTTCGCTCCAGCAGCAACAACTTTCGCCGACCGCGTACCTTCGGCGATCACGGCACCGTAGCCGGCAGCTACCTCCGCGCCATCAGCGAGATCTTTCGGCGACCGTGCCTTCGGCTAACACGGGCCGTAGTCGGAAGCAACCTTCGGGCCATCACCGACAATCTTCGGCGACCACGGCACCTTCGGCAATCACGCCCCTCGGAGTCGCGACCTTGGCAACATGACGAAGGCATCCCTTCCACAACCGAAGCAGACCAGACCTCGGAGCGCCGAAAGAGGGGACGACGGGCGGACCTCCGGATGGACACAGTTTCGGCCCCACCGAAGGTGGATCTCGACTGTGTGGGGCTAGCTGTTGGGGGAGGCCCACTGTGTCCCCTCCCCCTGGCCCAAAGGCCTGGCCTGCTATGAAGCCCATTAAGGCTCAAGATGATGTATAGTATAGAATAGGCCCATGTATGGTGGCCTCTGGCCCACTAGGGTTAGGGAATCCCACCTTGTAATAAGGAAATGACCATAGTGCCCTGGAGGAAGGGCAATATGGTACTTGTAATTCTAGGGTTGTAGGGGTGTATCAGCCTATAAATACCCCCTACCACCCTCAAGACAAGGCATTGAATACCAGCTCTTAATTACATACTCTCTTGGCTCTTGTTTGATCCCTTCCTAGTCCTTCAAAGGGTCCCTCACTTGTGGTAGACCCTTGGAGGATCCCCTTCTACTGTTGTGGGCTTGTAACCACAACAGTAGTTTTGTAGTTGTTATTTGGGATTATGCCTCGCGGCACATGTTTATGAAACCGTTAACAAGAAGCTTGTATATATATTCTGTCATTTCTGTTTGTCATCTGTGTAACTTCCATTCCAATATAAGTGAGTTTTGGGATCGTAATTGGACAAAGAAATGGGCCAGCGGCAAAATGGCAACCCGGTTGGTTGTATGAACGGAAATAAATTACGTCTATGGGCTATAAACACAACGGCCCAATAATACGTTGGGCTTCTTCCGGGCTCTATTTGGACCGTGAAACAATCTGTGACGAAATGCGCACTGACATGGTGGGCCGGCCTTTTCAGCCCACTACGAAACAGTAACAAAACGGCCCCTTTGGTGGGACCCACCTTCAATATTGGGCCTACATGTCAGTTGAAACAGTAACAAAACAGCTCACTTTGTGTGGGACCCATCTTATTTGTTGGGCCCACATGCTGTTGAAATAGTAACCAAAACGGCCCAGCTAAAATTGGGTCGTTAGTGGACCAAATCACGATTATGACGAAAATAGGCGATGCCATGTCAACAGCCACGTCGGATCGCCATCCGACGTGGCCAGTGGCTATGTTCGGCTCAGTTTATGACGAATGAACAACTGTCACCATCCTGTGATCTGTGTCTAAAAAGGTCATAAATCACGACTGATCATGCTCGACTGCTGACGGAAGCTAAAAGGCGCGATTATGACAAAAATTTCGTCACTAGAAGCAATCGGTGATACCTTTAAAAACGTCACTAATCAGCATATATGTTGTAGTGCTAGAGTGTCGTTGTTGAGTGCCTCTAGCACTTGGCAAACAAAAGGTTTCCCGTAGTGTGTAGCTTTAGTGATGGTTATGTAAGTTAAATCGTCACTGAATGTTCTGGATGAATGTAATAGATTGCATATAATATTATAGTTTTTATTATTTTTTCATGAAGATTAGTGTAACATGCCATAAGGCTGTTATCGTTGGTAAACAGTGACATAATATTTATTAAGAAACGAGTTGAGGCATCGTAGAAACTTAACCAGAAAAGTTGATATGTGTGAATCGTCATAAACTGCAAGCAGGAGAACCGTGGGAACACAGCAACAAGGCTCAGGACAAATCCTAATGCCCAGTTGATCAGGCCACAGTTTATTTTAGATCAAAAACATGGAAATGAAAAGGGAAGCGCCCAGATGTGTCGTCAGTGATGCATGGTAGACACATTGACGATCTATCGTAGGAAAAACTTTATTTGATGCACCCAAGAAGACCGCTGTGAAGGTGCATATGGTAGTCATGCACGTTGTCATGCTCCGAGTGTCCAGGAGTTCCCATTAGTTGCACCAGGAACCTATGCACGATAGAGTGGAGTAAACAAAAATGATTAGCTTAATCTAAAACGTATTTTGATTATTCAATTTGATAATTATTTTATAGAGTGTACAAAGAATCAAATAGAGATCATACAAAGGTTCAACTGGTCTTATTTACCACGGAAGCATTCATTGGTGTGTAGGCTGCATGGATATGAAGTTCTCTATCGTTATTTGAACTTCCCCTCTGCACTATCCACGTGCTAAAGCAAATTCTCCCGTCCCGCCGGTTATGGACAACTCACTCTCATCTGAATAGATCCCAGCCACTTGAAGTGTGGACCCCTTAGGAAGCGGTTCCTCTGCAGTCACTGCCCTCTGCAGTGTGTCACTGAATCGTGGCCCCACCACGCCCGGGCCCGCGTATGGCCCACACGTCAGTGACGATGACAGAGGGAAGTCGACTGCAGAGGATCTCATTTGGACCCATTAAACCTGATTCACGTAGCGTAATGTCATTGACAAGTACACACACTCTATAGCAGATTAAAATGAAACTACCTTATTCACATAATAGAATTATTGTCTTTAATATATAAGAGTGAAGATATTCTGCCAAAACAAAATAAATAAATAATGAACTTCCTTTCATCCTCAAAGCCAGGTTGAAGGATGTGTACCAACTATGCTTGACCATACCCGTCTGCATATGCATGCCTTGAGCACGGGCCACAATATTCGAATTGGACGCACTCCCATCAGTTACAGTCCAGTCGTTGGCAACTATAACCCAAAGCCAATATGTTTGTTAGATTGACTACAAATTCTTGGTTACGGTTCCCTCCAGCACCAAAAGCTTGGTGCAAGAACAGGTGCATGTATAGCTCATTTTGGTGGAGTGGAGTAGCAATTTGGAAATAGGGTTTGGCCATACCTACTAACCAGTTTTCTGGAGGACGAGGACCTCAAGTAAGTGAGAGTGAATGAAATGAGGAAGAGGGAGTCCTATTTATAGCATAATGCTAGTATGCATGTCCTGCTATATCCTTTGTTAGATGGCAAGAAGGATTATAACACCAACGTGATGGCTTGTGATATTTCCAACAGAATATCTTGGGAAAATAAATTAACCAACGCCACGTGCATCTGGCGTCCAAGCATGATGCATGTGATACCTCGTGAAATTATCGAAAGATTGTCGTCTTGGGAAAATAAAAGCTATACCCAGTGTGCAGTAATTAAATAAGGCTTCTGTAACATGAATTGTAAGTTCAAACCTATAGCTCATATAGTAGTCGCACGGACACCAATTTCTCCACACACGGTTCTTGAAGACAACCATAGGTTGAAACGAGCAGGACCAAATGCAAGACAATTTCTCCATGGCGGATAGGACGCGCAGTATACTATTGGGGGAGCGAAGCCCTCCGAACATGTGAAAGTTGTGGAGTGTTGATGTCGAAGCCCTATGGTTACCCGCGATGTTGGGCGAAGGGTCGTCGTGCGATGGAGCCCTGAAGTCTTAGTCGTCGATGTGTGCCGAAGCCCTCAAGTCATCCGCAGCGCTGAACGGAGGGTGCGGAGCCAACAGAGAATGTGTAACGGTGTAAATGTGTCAAGTGGCTCGTGGCCCGAAAAACCTGTCCACATTACAGTGATCCTCCCCACTATTTATAGAGAGGAGAAAGATTCGTAATTACATATCGGCCCTTAATCAAGTCCGTATGTCTCTCTGCAGTTCACTTGTATGCCTTTTTTTTATCTTCTGTCGTATAGCCTTCTCTTCCTGCTTTGTACCCTTCGCCATAGACGGAAAGGCTTCGCCTTCATAAGTAAGCTCGACATTAGCTGGCAAAGAAGGATTATAACACAGACGTGATGGCATGTGATATTTCCAACAGAATATCTTGGGCAAATAATTTAACCAAAGCCACGTGCATCTGGCGTCCAAGCATGATGGCACGATACCACGTGATACTATCGAAAGATTGTCGTCTTGGGAATAAAAACTATATCCAGTGTGCAGTAATTAAATATGGCTTCTGTAAACATGCATGATTCGAGATCAAACTATATTTATATCGTCTATCTCATATCGTAGTCGCATATATGGACACCAATTTGTCCACACACAGAAAGATAGAGGCAGGCGGCGGCGGCGGCTCCTGAAGAAAACTTGCCGGCCCCTCGCCTCCGGCGCCTCGCCGTCGGCAGAATAGGAGGGAGGCCGGCATCCGACGTCCACTTTGTTCGCTCTTAAATTTAGATAGAGTTAGGTCTTCCGTGGTGGTTGCTTTTGGCAGCGGCCACGGTGGTTGTTAGGGTTAGGGTTCCTCTAGTGGTTCGGTCCAAGAAGGTGGCGGCGGTGTTGTGGGCGTCATCAACTTCGTCGGCATGGAGCACTGGAGGACAAGACGTCTCCGCGGTGGTGGCGAGTCGAAGGCGCCATCATCGATGAAGAATAAGGTACTCCGGCCCTCCTTTGTCTTGTCATGTTTCTTTTTGGTCATGGCTGTGGGCTAGTGAGACTTCGGTTTCCGGTGATATCCATCTGGATGTCGCTCGGATTTGTGTTTTCCTATGACGGATATGGTGGAGGAGGCGACGATGAGCTCGGCTACGGGCATGACGGCGGCAAGTTCATCGTATTTGCATGTGGAATATCGGTCTACCCCTCTTTGCGAAGGGTTGGGTTTCAGTTTTCCCCCGTCGGAGATGAGGATGGCGATTGTGGATGGTGAGATGGCTATGTTCGTTCAGATCGGAGTTCTCTTCCGTAGCATATCTGTCTGGGATGGTGATCCTAGATGGTGGAATTCTCGGCTCTTTCAAGGTTTCTTGTCTCCCATCAATGGAGTTGGCGTGGATTGGGATGCTCTTGTAATCTGGGGATGTAATTTGCTTCAATATTAATGAAATTTTTTTCGCAAAAAAAAAAATTGTCCACACACGGCGAGAAGACGGTCATATGTTGAAAACGAGCAAGGACCAAACTGAAAACAATTTCTCCACGTATGTGGCAGATGGGTCGGCGCAGTATAACAGACGAAGTGGGCGCGCGAGGACAGGTGGAAACGTTAAAACATTTCTGGTTATTGATGAAACAACAAAGGTGCAAATGGGGCAAATTGATTCGGACTCTTGAGCCTAAGGATTATGAGGCATTTGCATGTCACCAAGGTCCTGGACTTGTATCGTAAATGTAAACACGGCCGCTGCTGCTTCTTTCCTAATGTTTCCAATCTGCGACTGCACTGATTTGGTTTTTGTATCATTTGTCTCTCAAGTTTGGCTGAACCCTGCCTCTTAACTATTTGATACAGATAACGAGAGTGTTGTGCTATTCCCTGCTTCCCAGGTTTATGTATGCAGGAAAACCACACCAGCATTATTTCCATGTGAAGGTTTGTTCAGCATTCAAATCATTTCAATATAGTGAAACTGCTCTGTCCGTAAATAGCGTATCTCCCAAAAAGGATGCACTTTTGTAAACAATAATGACATATATATCTTTGGAGATGTCATGCATATAAAGGTTTCTTTCACTCTACTTGAACTTAAAATAAAATGATGTAGTTTCGTTGATGATCGATCAGAGAGAGAGAATCTGGTGACAAGAGTCAGATTCTCAATATTGAATTCCTTTATTTTTTCTCCAAATGTCCTAGTCCCTCTCCAACGCCACACCTTCCCTCCCTTCTCCCAAACCTCTGCCAATGCCGAGCGATTGCGTGGCAGCGCGGGCGTGGCAGGACGCTGACGACCTTCTCTGACGACGACGGGGCAGCATGGATCTGAACACGATTGTATGGCCCACTCCTCTTCCCCTCAACTGTGACGTCCACAACGGAGAGGCACGGCCTGGTGCGGCTCTTCTTTCTTAGATCTAGGCATGGCCCCCTCCCTCGACAACTGCTCTATATGCCCCCCCCCCCCCCCTTCCCCGCCTCCGATGACGGATGTGCCGACTTATGATGTTTTCAGAGCGCAGATGTTCCATTCCGTCACTATTTAAACTTTTTTCTACTTTTGACCAACTTTAATTATGTTTTTGTGTTTCATCACAACAAGCCAATTTTTTGTAATGAAAAATCGTATACAGTGATGACTTAGTGATGGAACCTGTGAACAGTGTCGTCCAGGCCCATCGGTTGGCTATTTTGAAAGGACAATTCATCACTAAATTGTTGTTACAAGTACAATGACCAACAAGATCCCACATGTCAGGGCATTATTCATCACTAAACCTCAGTCCACTGGCATATGTGGCCTACGTGGCATCCTAGTTAGAAAATTCAGGCCCACATTGTCAGGTATTTTGGGGCCCATGGTCAAACATTTTTGTAATAATTTCTTGTACCCCGCGTATAGTGCCATGTGGCACACTATGAAGCGCTCCAACGTCCCACTGTCAGGTATCATGGGGCGCACAATTAATCAAATATTAAGTATCACATAGAGAAGCATTTTGCAGGCTCACATGTCAGCTAATTCGGAGCCCACAATCCAACATTATTTAGCACTAGTTTTTTGCGCCTGCGAATAATGCCACATGTCGCACGAGGACCCATCTTATGGACTCACATGTCCAGACGGTTAAACATTTTTCGTCACTAATATCTTGTGCCCAGGAATTGTACCACGTGGCAAATTATGAAGACCCGTGAGTAGTTAAACATTATTCGTGAGTGATTTCTTGTGGCCACTAATAACACCACGTCGCTTCTAAGTCAACACTAATAACGACACGTGCCTTCTAAGTTAGCACAATGTTAGGATGATATAGAAATAGTGTTCAAACTATCGTTATCATCACCAAAATACGCCGATGTGTCTTGTGACCAACCACATGATGAACTGAATCTTCGTCTGGGCCAACCGCTCCCTCTTTTTATCGAGCTCAAAACTGGTTCTCAAATGCTTTCTTTGGCATGCTGGTCACCAGTCTGTTTAGCATGGCCCACCTGTTGGTGAATCAAACATTTGATTTCAGTACTTGGCATGAAAATTCATGACGGCGGTGAACTGCACTACCAGGGAAGCCGATATGGCCCTCGCAAAAAAAAAAAATGGAAGTCGATATGGATGTTGCGCGGCTGCTCGTTTTGGCGGTAGCACCACACTGGACACCGACAAATTCATTGAGACCGAAAGGTGTCATCGAGGAACATAGATGTGTCGGCGATGAGTGCATCTCGGTAGAGGCTCACTGCCAGAGCTATAGCTGCAGATCACACGAATGTACAAATGTCCTCCACTAGATTATACCTGTCAATTTTCACTTATCAGATGGAAATTTTGTATAGATGGACAAGAATTTGATATTGAAGCTGTTGTCTTTAGCATTCCCTGATTGTTCTGTCCAGCATCACACCATGAAACAAACAGCTTGGTTATTTTCTTGGGACTGAGATATACCTTAATCCATGTGTGGTCGAATAATTATATTCTGTTTCAGAGGCAGCACGAGAACCTTGCACAGAGCTCAGTCTGTGAAACAATAATACAGTGGGATTTGTCGCTATTCTTTGATGCTCCTGGCAGCCGCGGTAGCTGATGACGGAAGTGGAATTCGACGAGTGAGGTAGAAGTAGTGGTGCCTAAACCAAGCCATGAGCGGATGAGGAAGGCAAGCTGGGATGGTGCTAAGCTGTGTTGTTCACTTGAAGCCATGCACGGATTAGGAGTTGTGTGAGAGCCAAGCGACTGCGGGCGCCGGATTGCAGCAGTCCATAGCGGGTGGGCACCATCTTTAGTTCGTGAACCTTCCGTATGGAATTTTAATTTTTTCCTTGTCCCGCCCCTCCAAACATCAACAATTCAAAAGGTATCCTTATGTATCAATATAGAGTAAATGCGTGTTGGTTTTCTGATCCTCGGTAGCTGGTTGTTATGAATAACCTAGTTCGATCCTTACATCTTGTTTGCTGTTAGGCTAGAGCCTAAACCTGCTCGCCCTACAAATACTTGAATTCTCTCTCTGGTCAATAAAAAAACATAAATGCTCATATTGTGGTTGTTGATATGCTCCCGTTGTTTCACAATATATGAGTTCTGGTTTTGTACCAGGTTCATTGAACATTCTCTCAATCTGGACAAGCATATGTCCAGATTTATAGAATGTTCAATGAATCTGGACACACATAAACATAACCCGAAGTGCATAAATTTTGTAATGGATGGAGTAGGTGATAAACCAAAGTGACTAGCTAGCACGCAGCAACAATAAGTCCAAGGGCATTGCCACGCGGTTCAATGCAGACCTCTTGGGAATTGGAGGCATCAGAAATCTTAGCTTATGTTCAAAGAAAAGGATAAACTAGCTGGGACGATCTAAGCAAGGGGCGATGCCATCATTCTCGCCCACCATAGCTTAGGGACAAACATGGCAGAACAAAGCAGACTTCAGTGCTTTCATGGTGAGCAGCAGCAATAAACCACAGGCGAGGATGGTCATAGCAGCCCACATACCAGGAGAAGGTAAGTTGCAGCCCATAGCATTAGTGCTGGGATCCATTTTTTACCTCTGAACAAATACCGATCTGTCTAGGCTACATCGCACTAAGACGCATTACGATAACTGCATTCATGTTTAATTAGGCGCTGAGAAATCGAGCCTCCCAAAGTGGACGCCACCTAAAATTGCATCCTTCCCAGATGTCCAATTGTTATAATCTAGAAAAGTTTCAAAAAATTATCGATCTTGAAACAAAGAGTTTTTGTGGTGTCCAATACCACAAGTATAATACTCTATACTTTGTTGTATCATGAAGGGTACCGCGGTCATTTTAGTCATATAGTCCATTTTGTCGTCGCGGCACGATCGACCTATCGAAGTTGTTGCGCCGCCGCCGCCCTAATAACCACGAACTCGTCTTGATGCCACCCACGACCTTGTTACCTTGTGCCACTAACGATTTTACATGTGCCGCCACCGATTTCACGTTGTCATTTAATTCTTTTTCCTAATTACCCTAGTATTAGTGATACTACTTAAGAATACTGTTGGTACTAGAGGTGGGAGAGGGAAACTAATCTTTGTCAGATTCTAAAAACCAGTGATATACTACCATTATAATGTCAGAATTTCTTATTACTGTAATAAAAATATTCTTTCTTGTTACCAACACAAGTTTTAATGTTCGTACATCAGAAGCAGATTCTGTCCAGTTAGCATAAGCTTGATTGATCCAAAGGATCTGAATTTTTCTCAGAACCACAACCAAGCTTATATGAACTTAATGGGTCGAATATGTAATTGGTTGGAACCAAGTACATGGATTGTATCTGTAAAGGTCTATAAATATGGACAATACAGTGCATATACAAATATGCACAATTGCACATGCCTTGTGCTGATCAATATATCTTACATCAGTTCATATGGAAACCGATAGTCTCAACTCTTGTATGCCATTTCCCTCTGTCCTGATCCACTTTACAATTTCACGTCGTTGGAGACCTTAGATATTTCAATCAGTACAAGACATGCGCAAAGGAGATTATTGTATTTCAATGTTTTCTGCTGAATCTTTCTTTTTTATATCTATGGTGACTGTATATATGTTGTGGTTGGTTGGTCCACTCAAGATGTTGCAGGCTTCCATGTTTTGTTAAGTTCTTTAATGATGTTAATGAAGTGATTCAGCTAGCCCTCGTCGTGAAGTGAAGTATATTTGTAACCATTTTCTAATCCGACAGGACAGTCAAAACTTTATATCATCATTGGTACTCCTATCCTACTATTATAGATAAATGATATTGTTACAGGCTGTTGAAGCTTTAGTGATGGTAATGTAAATTAAATTGTCACTGGATGTTATGTATGAATGTAATAAATTGCATCAAATATTATCGTTTTTATTTCTTTTAATGAAGATTAGTGTACCATGCCATAAGGCTGTTATCGTTGGTAAACAGTGGCATACTAATATTTATTAAGAAACGACTTGATGCATTGTAGAAACTTAACCAGAAAAGTTGATATCTGAATCGTCATAAATTGCAAGCTGGAAGAACCGTGGGAACACAGCAATAAAGCTCAGGACAAATCCTGATGCCCAGTTGATCAGGCCACAGTTTATTTTAGATGAAAAACATGGAAATGAAAAAGGCGCCCAGATGTGTCGTCAGTGATGCATGGTAAGCACATTGACGATCTATGGGAGGAAAAACATTATTTGATGCACCCGAGGAAGACCGTTGTTGAAGGTGCATACGGCGGCCAAGCACGTTGTCATGCCCCGAGTGTCCAGGAGTTCCCATTAGTTGCACCAGGAACCTATGCATGATACAGTGGAGTAAACAAAAAATTATAAGCTCAATCTAAAACGTATTGTGATTATTCAATTTGATAATAATTTTAATAGAGAGCACAAAGAATCAAATAGATGGATCCTACAAGGTTCAACTGGTCTTATTTACCACAGAAGCATTCATTGGCGTGTAGAATGCATGGATATGAAGTTCTCTATCATTATTGGAATTTCCCTTCTGCACTATTTTTTGCTTTATAACACCACGTGCTAAAGTAAATTCTCCGGTCCCGCCAATTATGGACACCTCAGTCTCCCTCTCATCTGAAAAGATCCCAGCTACTTGAAGGGTGGACCCCTTAAACCTGATTCACGTAGCGTTATGTCATTGACAAGTACACAAGCTCTATAGCGTGATTAAAATGAAACTATTGTATGCACGTAATCGAAGTTATTGTGTTTTTTAATTAATAAGAGTGATTAAAACGAAATAAATAAATAAATACCTATCATCCTCAAAGGCCAGGTTGAAGGATGTGTACCAACTATGCTTGACCATACCCGTCTGCATATGCATGCCTTGAGCACGGGCCACAATCTTCGAATTGGATGCAATCCCATCAGTTACAGTCCAATCGTTGGCAACTATCACACCAAAGCCAATAGGTTTGTTTAGATTGACTACTTGTTCTTGGTTACGGTTCCCTCCATCACCAAAAGCTTGGTGCAAGAACAGGTGCATGTATAGCTCATTTTGGTGGAGTGGAGTAGCAATTTGGAAATAGGGTTTGGCCATACCTACTAACCAGTTTTCTGGAGGGCGAGGACCTCAAGTATAAGTGAGAGTGAATGAATGAGGGAGGAGGGACTCCTATTTATAGCGCAACGCTAGTATGCGTGTCCTATTATATCCCTTATTAGCTGGCAAGAAGGATTATAACACAAACGTGATGGCATGTGATATTTGCAACAGAATATCTTGGGCAAATAAATTTAACCAACGCCACGTGCATCTGACATCCAAGCATGATGGCATGTGATACCATGTGATACTATCGAAAGATTGTCGTCTTGGGAAATAAAAACTATACCCAGTGTGCAGTAATTAAATAAGCCTTCTCTAACATGCATGCTTCAAGATCAAACTCTAGCTCATATAGTAGTCGTATGGACAACCAATTTCTCCACACACGGTCCTGGAAGACAGCCATAGGTTGAAAACGAGCAAGGACCAAACTGCAAAACAATTTCTGCACTCACGTGGCGGATCGGACGGCGCAGTATAACAGACAATGTGGACGCGCGAGGACAGGCGGAAACGTTACAACATTTCTGGTTATTGATGAAACAAAGGTGCAAATGGGTTAAATTGATCCGGACTCTTAAACCTCAGTCAGTCCAGACGAAGATTCAGCTTATCACGTGCTTGGTCACAAGACACATCGGCGTGTTTTTGTTATGACTAGCAATTTGCCCGTGCGTTGCAACGGGTTAAAATTTAAATTAAAGAAGGTAGAGAAATTATGATAGTACACATACTGTGACTAATGAACTAAGCACTCACTGTCCAAGCTTGCTGCGCATCGAGCTCGCCAAATATGTGCAGCCTAATCTCTAGTAACTCCATAGCATGCCGCATGCAGCCCTTGCTCTAGTACTCACGAGCCTGCTCGCCGCATCGCCGGAGGACGCCAGCCACGAGTTCGCCGCGCCCGCTGAGCATGCCGCAGCAAGACCTCGCTCCTTGATCGTGCCAGTCGAGCATGCCGCACAGCACGACCTCACTCGCTGCAGCTCTTAGCTCGACGCCCCTGCTGAGCTTGAAGCATCACTTGAAATCACCATGGCGCTCAAGCTCCACCTCCTTCGGCCTCGTCGGTAGTCTGACGACAACTACCATCTCGAACTCCTCGTTCGGGAGAAAGAAAAACACGGAGGCCGAGGTTGCGCCACCGGTGCCGCTTCTTCTCCTGACAAGGACACTGATCATGAACGGTGATCCTGACTTCCTGACCACTTCGCCCGCCATGAACCATGGCAGACGGAGCTCGCCGGGACGACTTCGCCCCGCAAGCTCGTTCTCCCTGTCGCATGCCGCAGCTCCCGCTCATTTTTCTAGCGCCGTCGTCCAAGTCTGCCACGCGCCATGCCCAGGAGGTCGCCCTGCCAAGCCAGCCATGCGGCGGCCCTAGAGCTCGGCTCGCTGTTCGGCCGGAATCAGCAATGAAGCTCGGGGACTTCGTCGTCGCTACCCGCTCGGGCAGAGTTGCCCCGCCATCTCGCCCGGAGCCCGTCTTCACATAGATAATCTCGCGCCGGCGTGGCGGCTGTCCGATGTCGCGGCCACACGAATGGACAAGCACGGCGCCGAGCCCCTGGTGAAACAAACGAACAAGCAGGTCGATGGATCATGAATGGGCCATACAAGCCTTTCCTCTTCATGTGTTCGCGCAATGGTCATATGGGCCTTTCCCCTCTTCATTTGTGCCAAAACTCAGAGCCCACAAATTGACAAAGAAGACCCACACAGCCCATACCACTACATGGCCTTCTTCCTCCTCTGTCCAGCAGACACCGAACAGACAACATAGCAGGATCTCTCATGGCGAAAAAAATTATAGGGTCATGGCTGGGTAGCAGATCTGAGAGGGGAGGAAGGAATTCGGAGACGGAGCTAGTTTCACATCTATCTCCGTGCCAGGCATAAAAAGAACAAGGTTTACATGCTGAGCTAGACTGAGGACGACAGGAATATGAACTCCGAGTTGAACTCCGGTTGAACTCCAAACGAAAACAACAGGCATGACGAAAGACGAAAATGAATTTGATGATCTCTTTTAGCCTTATTGTAGAGATACCTATAGATTAAACATTATTTTTTTATTATCCTAATATGTGGGCCCCGAAACACTGAGCCGCATTGTTCTGAGGAAGCCACATGGCATTACGAAGAGGCATAAGAAATCAATGATGGACCTGCAAACCGCCCCCCCCCCCCCCCCCCCCCCACAACCCACCCACACACACACAATTGCGAATCGGGGTCACGGCTCTCTCCCTCGACGATGGCTTAGCGGTCGGCCCAGCCAACGACGATGGCTCTCAGCGGCGCGGCCCCCTCTGTCGATGACAGTTCGGCAGCGCAGCCCCGTCAAGTACAGATGACGGCGGCGCGATGCGGCCAACCATGATGACGATGGCGGACCCAGCCTCGTCGGCGGCATGAAGGTCCCCAGTGTGGGTCGAAACCATTTGTGGAATACTTCTTTTTCCCTCTTGGTTTGTAGCGGTGGGCTGTGGGCATCAAAACTGCGGCATTTCCTATACATAACGCACGCTACCCGGAGCTTCCAGGTAGCGCACTTGAAGATTCGTGCCGGCGGAGACTGAACGGCTGTGGGCAACGGCGGGGGGGGGGGGGGGGGGGGGGGGGGTGCTGTGGGCGTGTCCGTGAGGAGAGAACAGTTGGGCTACATGGCGCGATTTGAATGGATGAGGCCGAATTAACTTTGGTTCAAAACTTCAAATTGACTTTTCTTTCAAACCGTAAAGCCGTTTTCGAATCCGTTTGAACTGTGATGATCCATACAATTAATGCAACAAAACAAGATCTCACACTGGTATATTTTTTAAACTTTTTAAATTCAACCATTGTTCTCGTACGATGGAACAATTGTTCTCAATTGCTCGAACAAAATGTTCCCATCTGCTGAAACAACTGTTTCTTATTGTTGGAACAAATGTTTCAGGTGATAAAACAATTGTTCTCCATTATTAAAACAAATTGTTTCCATTCACTACAAGAAATCTGGCCTTCTACGACGATTCTGGAGTGACGATTGACCAAAACGTCGCTAGATACTCTATTTTACGACGACTCATATATTACCAGCGAATTTTGTGACGAAGATTATACGTGCGTCGTAAAAACCAAATAGAAATCGTCGTAAACAAAGACAAAGCTATATTATGACGAACATTTGCTAGTGATAAATCGTCGTAACTTTGAATTTCAGCACAAGTGTTTTTTCACTTATTATGGATCCCGCATATAATGTTTAGTGTTAGTAATGATAAGAAAAATATGGTCCCGCACATAATGTTTAGATTGTGGGTCCCACTTGTGATGTTCAGTATATAAATAATAAAGAGGAAGATGTGGGTCCTGCTTGTAGTGTCTAGTGTAAGAAAATAAAAAAATATACTATAGATGGCCTGCAAACAACTGAAGCCCGTCACAACTGGGCTGGGCCTTAATTTTTCCGCTACCACTTCGGCTGTAGAAAAGGAAAAAGAAAAACGCTTCAGGCAGGAATCGAAGGCACGACCAGCAGCCCGTTAACGCAAACTTTTACCACTGAAGCTCCCTGCGTTCTGTGGTTATTGATGGACGCCATTGTTTTTAACAGATAATGTACGGGTTTGTCACCGAGCTAGACTTGGTCGATGCGCGCAGCAGGGCGACGAATCCCGCATCTGATTGCTGCTCGCGCCGCAGGGCAGCAGTCCCCTGTCGCGCGCGGCCGCCGCCGTGCGCTATCCGCCGTTGCGCGCTGCCGCCGCCGTGCGCCATCCACCGTCGTGCGTGTCAGCCGCCCTGCACCATAGGCCGTCGCGCGCGGCAGCCTCCGTGCGCCATCCGCCGTCGCACGCCGCGCCGCAGGGCCGCCGCCGCCTCCGTGCCAGGCTGCTCCGCCGTCCAGCCGCACGGCGTCGTCGTGAGAGCAGCCCCGCCAGTCGCCACCGGGCTTCGCCCTCAACGTCGTGACAGTAGCAATCAAGGTATGGACAATTATGTGTGCATATGTCATTAGCTTGACCAAATAAGCATACGAAACAAGCTGGAAATAATGCTAATAGTTGAAGCCGTGAGAAACACTTAGTAAAACTGAATAGAGAAAGAAGTAAAACCAGAATCAGCATTTCCGTGTGACTTGGATTTCAGAATAGCATACTACTGGTAGTAAAACTCCACAGAATTAGTATGATTGTGTTGATATTTGTGATTTCCTGTATCGTGCAACTGTGCTTGCTAACTAGCTTTTCTGTAGCAATTGAGTAGTAGAGGGCAGACGCTGCTCAGTTTTTGAGCCTCAAAACCAGCCGAATGTGGCCTGGTGTTGAACCAATTGTCTGTAAAAGCTGGTACACTTTTTGCTTTCGATAAGCAGGGCGAATGCCTTTGGTCTAAAAATTTATTTGTGATTTCAATGTCATGTATTGATAATGTCAAGGAACCAGCTCATATAGCTGCCAGCCCACTATAATTTTGGCATAATGCTTGAGATTGTCATTTTGCATAGATATATATATATACACACCCATGCTGAACAATTTTGTCTTTTTCAACTTTTTGCAGATGGACAGAGGGAGTTGGATAAATTCTAGGCTGTTTAGCAAGCCGCATCTGGATGGAGTTCGGGAATTCATGAGTTTTGTTTCACAAAGATTTGGTGAGAATGAAGAGATATTTTGTCCTTGCCGTAGGTGCTTGAATCGGATTCGTCATCGTAAAGGCATTGTGCACGATCACTTAATTATGCATCATATGGCCAGCACGTACACTAGGTGGGTATATCATGGAGAACCGTTGGATGCCAGAATGGAAGGAAATGCAGGCCGTGTGGATGAGCATGCTGGTTTGAGTGAGGATGATGGCATAAATGAGGATGAGGAAGACCCTGATGACAGAATTCCTGATATGGTTGAGGAATTGTGCACCGCTGAAAAACTTGATGGTGAGAGATCTATTTTTGCAGCTATAATAGAAGAGATGGAGAAGGAACTTTACCCCGATGCACCATTTACAAGATTTTCTTTTGTGGTGAAGCTACTTCATATAAAGTCATTTTATCGAATTAGCAATGTTGGATTCACAGCACTATTGAAGTTTTTATCAACTGCGTTCCCTCATTGTTCCCTTCCTGAATCTTACGATGAAGCAAAGAAGGTTATTCGTGCTTTGGGACTAGGATATGACTCAATCCACGTATGCCCGAATAATTGTGTCTTGTTTAGAAAGAAGTATGAAAAACTTGATCAATGCCCAGTTTGTAGTGCATCAAGATGGAAAGATCCAGATGCAAAGAAGCGAATTCCTCATAAGGTATTGCGGCATTTTCCATTGATTCCGAGGCTCAAGAGGATGTTCAGCTCCAAAAAAACAGCAGAAGGGGCACAATGGCACAAGTTGAAGAGGCAACCAGTTGTGAATGAGCTAAGCCATCCAGCTGATGGTGAGGCATGGAAAGATTTTGATAGAACCTATGATTGGTTTGCAAATGATGCGAGGAACATCAGACTTGGTCTTGCTACGGATGGTTTTAATCCATTTGGCAACATGAGCTCCACGCACAGCATCTGGCCGGTATTCGTTATGCCTTACAACTTTGCTCCGTGGGAATGTATGGAGCAGTCCAACTTCATGATGGCCCTACTCATCCCTGGTCCCAACGAGTGCCCTGCAAAAGATTTTGATCTCTTTTTGGAGCCACTAGTTGAAGAGTTGCTAGAACTTTGGAAAGAATGGCGGCTGACATGCGGGTTCCACCTGTCGGCGCAGCAGTTCATGGAGCTGTTCTTCCAGCTCTATCAATTTTTCCTTTTGATTCATAATTAAAAATTCAAACGTGTATATATTCCTCATACATTGTCCAAATCAGTTGAATTTTTTTTTCAATTTTTTCTTAAATCATAATCTATTATTCAGATTCACCTAAATCATGTTCATTGAGTTACCATTTTCTCTTACCTAACTCTTCATTGATGGTCACTATTCACTAGGTGCTTCACTTTTTTTGTAACTCTACAAAAAAGTTGATTTAAGAAATGAATTTTTGTGAACATGTACAGCTTATACATCTCTATATATCGTGTTTTGTGAAATTTAAGAAAGCTCTTAGGGGTATGCATGTTCACTTCGCATTGAATCTGTGTCTGAACGCTATACGATATGTATGAGATATAAGGGTTCCAATAGACATACGATTTTAAAAAGTTTTTAAAAATCCAAAAAATAACTATAGAGGTTGGAGTCGACGTGAAACATAGTCACAACAAATTTGAGCTCATAACTAAAACTATAATCGGAGATAAAAAAAGGACAAAAAAGAAAAATCACTATGTTTTTGTCTTTTTGTAACTCACAACATAAAATGAAATTTATCCTAAAAAATGGTGCAGACATAAAGGATAGCCACCTGTATTAATAGTCAATTTTGTATGATTTTATAAACAATTGATTCATTTGCACCTAAAAGGGTGTTCGGTATATATGAATATTAATAATGAACCTATCAGCAATGATCAAAAAGTATATATTGATGATACACTTGTATCTTATATCGTCACATGGACGTCAAAAAGCACATATCGGTTATAACCTATATATCATTGATACAGATATGTGAGAACCTTAAGTATTGAACATCAATCAGATGATAAATAGTATATATGTATACCGGCCATTATTTAAACTATGATCTTTCACACCCAACACCAATATTTGTACACGTGTGACGGCACAACCAGTGCTAGTTTGTTCCACATGTTTTTATTTAAAACTCCAAATACTTTTTGACCACCTATTTTATAGTACTTTATTAGTCACAAAAAACAAAAAAAATAGTGCGGGCGCCAACATTTGGGGCTGCAGGGTTGGGGCGCGCCAACATTTCCACGGCAGGCGCCAAATAATTTAGCAAACCAATGCCCAGTCCGCTTGGGACGCGCCAACAGGCCAAAAAATTTTGGATAAAATTACAATTTTGTCCAATCAAACATGTATCCTATGTCCGCCGCATGAGGGGTAGATTCGTAAAGATTCGATGTCTATATGACTGACCGTGATACTCGAAACCCTATCCGACCCAAAATCTTTCCCTTCCCGAGACCCAGCCGCCAGATTGCGCCGCCCCACATCCATCCCCTCCGCCGCCGCTCGCGCCCTTCCCCTCTGCCGCCGACCCGCGACGGCATCCGCCAACGAGCATGTGAGGCCGGCGACGACATCGACCAGCGAGCACGCGACGCCGGCGACGACATCGGCCAGCGAGCACGCGACGCCGGCGACGACATCGGCCAACGACGAAGCAACGGCCGCGACAACCTCGGCGAACAAGTCGACGAAGCGACGGTCAACCACGAGCCTGCGACGCCGTTGGTCGCCTTCCGCCCTCGCTCCCCCATCCTTCCCTGGGCCGCTGGGCGCCGTCAAGATGCCTCCTGGTCGGAAGCGGCAACCAGCACCAGCAGGTACGATCGTGTGAAATGGTAGAACTTTGCGCGGGCTGCCACTCTTTTTTTTTTGTGAGCTGGGGCTGCAACTTGTTGAGATCCTACATGGCGACATGTTCCTGGATTCTTGAAATAGTAGTTTACTGGAGCTAGGATTTCACCATTTCATAGCATCGTTTCTGTGAAACATCAAGAACATTATGACTCTGTAAAATTTGCTTTCTGGTTGAGGAAATTTGTTTCATTAAGCTATGTTTAAAATGTTTAAATGGGACAAACTAGTAGACCAGTGTTCTTGCAGCTGGCCATGTTGGATGATACTGTGCCTTTTGAATAGCTTTTTCCTGCTTATTTCGCCTAGACTGTTATTATTTGCGCACCATGAACAAAAAAAAAAGGAAAACTTTAAACATGCAGAGCCCCATGTAGCTATGAAATCTATTATTATGCTTTCATTGCTTTCTAGACAACTCTCTATGATGCTTTTATTTAAGACCTGTGATTATAGTTATGGTTTGTGATAACTGCATGAGCATGTTTTATGTCTGTTTAAGCACCAGTGAAATAAAAAAGTTATCTTATACCTGTATATTGATTAAATAGGATATTTTTTGGTTCATTCTGACCAACACATTAATCCATGTTAGTTTATCAATCTGATTTGATTCTTTATTGGCCTCCTTGCTGTGCGAACTCAATCACTTCATTAATGCATGATAATTCTTTTTGCATGTAAAGAGGCGCCATTGACTGATTATGAAAAGGAGAAGGTTGCAAACATGATGAGGAACAACCAAAGGTTGCAGAGCCTTGGTATCCCTGCATTATCTTCACTTATAAGTAGTTCGTTTGCAAAGGGCAGGGGGAGGGCTTCTAACCGCTCTAGGTTGCCTGAATCTGAGCATAGCATGGAAAACGAACAAGGCATATCTGATAAGGTATTTCAAATTTATCTTCTTTCTTATTGCTTTTCGGTCACTTTTTCTTGCAAAAACATCTAGTCCCACTAATACATTCAGCACACACCAGTAGCTGTTGGTTCTTTCACTATTATATTTGTCACTTTAATATTATTTTGTGCTCAGTTTGTAATTACATTCGTATTATGCAGCACACACCAGCAGCACATGTTTCAGAGAATGAACCTGAAAATGAGTTGACAACAAGCACCTTCACGCCTGCTGGATCAAAGAGAGTGATGGCGCTTGAAGAAAATTACCCGCCGTCTAGAATGACTAGGCAGCGGACAAAAGAACAACATACCACTGAGGAAGCTCTCCAAGGTCCAGCTACAAATGAAGATGCATTGATGGCTGTTGATTCTCCTACTGAACTTGATGATCAGATCCAGATCTGCAATGAAGGCAAGTTCCTCCTTTCTCCAAGGAAATGTTTTACATGTCCATTGACCAATTCTATAAGACACTAATTTTTCATTATTTTCAGGTCAATCTAGTGCCATGGTAAAACGACCAAGGGGACGGACTATGGGCAAAGAGTTGGATAGGATAAGCAGAGGTTTATGCACTAAGATTCAAGTGCATGTTGCTGAAGGGAATAGGCGGCCAGAGGCACCGATGCAAGCAGCAAAGCTTGCTTCTGAAAGTGGGATTATAATACGTAACCATGTACCCATTCTTCCACATTGGAAGGAGTACAAGAAGAAGGAGGAGTACTTTGAGGACTACATGGGGAAGATTGGTGTAAGTAGTCTTTCCCAACTCTTCAATTTGTTCAATAAAAGTTCTTTTCATGCTTTGAGTGATTACTTTCTAATGTACATGTTCTTGCCTAGGCTCAATTTGCCATTGACAACGATGACAAGGCAGTGAAAGCAGCTTGCGCTGATTTGCTCAAGTGTAATCAGCGACAACTGAGGCACAAGCTGAAAAAGGCTCACTTTGATGGTGTACCGGCGAACGAAGTGCCTACAACGTCGCCATTGGATACCATGACTGATGATCAGTGGAGAGCACTTGTGGAGTTGTGGTCCAGTGCAAAGCATAAGGTCTTATTGCTTCTTTGTGGATTGCTATTCTTTTTTCACTATTCTGAATATGCTTCCTATCTGATAAATTGTGTATTGTAGGAGAAGTGTGCGGCCAACAAAAGAAATCGGGAGAAGGTTCGGTTTCCTCAAAGGACAGGGTCGCGGAGCTATGTTGTGCATGTGAATCTTCTGGTAAGAGCCAACAAATTTGTTCCGGTGCTGTGGGTACTCATAGTTACATTTACTATCAGTTCATATACATCCTCATGATATGGTTGTGCTAATTTGGTTTTCATGATTTTGTCTGACATTTAGTAGAGATTTTGCGGTTAGGAGAATCACTATATCATGTATGAAGCATTTAGACATTTTACTAGATGATTTTCATGGCTGCTGTGCTGCTGTACCATTTTTACCTAGACTTCTTGGCTGTTGTACCATTTTTTCTGTAGCACTAAGAGAAAGTGGGAAAAATGACTCTACACTTATCATCTCATGATTGCACACTTATTTATCGAATAATATTCTTGCATTTCATACGACATTTGTATTTAGTTGCTGTTCCGTAGCATGCAACCAATAGACTTCTAAAAATGCTATATTGGTGCATGTAATTTCAGAAGCAAGATGAGAAATATAAAGATGTGGAGCTCAATGAGATTGATCTTTTCAAAGAGTGCCATAACAGCACCAAGACTGGACTTAGTGAGAATGTCAAGGAAGCATTGGTAAGTAAATTTACCAACCATACTTGCTGGGTGGTGATTTGTAAGATGATGGTACCTTTGTTCAGTTTTTTGGCTGGTGATGATGGAAATGGAAGGTTGGGTGAATGTGACCGGTAGAATGTTGCTGTGATGAAGCTTTGGTAGAATGTTGTTTTGTTGGATCAGATTGAAGTTTCAATATTCTTTAGGAGTACCATGTTGTCTTATTGTGTTTTGTGAATGCTTTGCCAACAACAGAGCCTGGTTTGATCTGTGGTATTAGTAGCTTAGTACAGATAATTCTTGATGGTCTATGTATAGAGAACTTTTTTGTGCAAACTTAGTGCTTGCCATATGTTCAGAATATTAAAAAAATCAACTCGGTAGTGTGTAAGCTGGAAAAAAAGTATAGTTGCACAATGACTTATGTTCAGAACAACCAATTAAAGCAAATAATCCATTCATTTCAGTTAAAATGACATGTGACCATTACTAATCCATTCATTTCAGTTAGTGTTGGGGACATTGTACATTTGCAGCCATTCTTATCACTGTTATTAATGTTTATTTCATTATGGCTTATGTTGTTTTCTTGCTATTGTTAGGTGCAAATGGAGGCCATTGTCGATGAACCTGCACAAGAAGGGCAAGCACCCAAGACTCCTGCAGAAGCGGTTGCTCAAGTGTTGCCGTCAAGAAAATTTCTTCAAAATGTTGGCATCAAGACAGCAATGCCCAAAAGAAATGCCAAGGCTGTTGATCAAGCGCGTGTACATGAACTTGAGGCTCAAGTACGTGAACTCCAGGCAGAGAAGCAAGGATCTGCAGAACTTCGAGAAAAATTCAAAGCCATGGAAGCAGAGTTGGAACGAATGAAGAAGCAATCCAAGGCGACCAATGATGCTTTGCGTCGTGCGTTCGGTCTCGACGATGACGAGGAGTAGGTGATGCTTGACTTAGAGCATGACCTTGATTGCATCTGTTTGGTGATCTTTTGCTGGTGATTGGCTTGATCGGAGTATTTTTTGGTTGGTGATTGGCTGACCAGTTTCTGTAGGTAATCAGAACTTGCTGATGCTTGACTTAGGTTAACTTTGTATATGTTGGTGCCGGTTGTATGTTAAACCTGTGATGTTGGAGTGTATGTTGAGACTGAACTGTGGGTTCAGCCTGATGGGCATTGTATGTTGAGCTGGTAATATTGTGGGCTGTCTATTGAACCTGATAATATTGTGGGCTGTGTGATGAATGTTATTCTGTGGGCCGTGTGATGAATATGATCTGTGGGCTGTATGACTTTCTGTGTAAATAGACTAAATTTGATCTTGGGCTGCGTGGCATGCTAAATTGGCCTATATGAAAATTACTAAAAAGGCTAAGAAAATACCAGGGCCTATATAATTTAGCCCATACTTGGTAAAAATTGGCCTGTTAAAAAACAAAAATGGAAAGGGCCCATAAATGGGCTTGGCCCATTGAAGGCTGGTTGGTAATGGGCCAAATTGTATTTACGACGCGGCAATAGAACAACGTCGTAAAGATTTACGACGTAAAAAATGTGTGTTCGTTGCAGAACATGATTCTAAACATGCAATGAGAGACGAATGCAGTTTCGTCGTGCTGGCGTCGCAGCTTGTTCATCCTGACATAAAATCTAATTTTTCTGACGTCGCAGAAGACCTGATCTCTTGTAGTGATTTGCTAGTGTTGCATGCAATAGAAACACTTGACACACGGGCAGGAACAGAAAAAGTCCAAACTTCCTGACGCGGCTCACACCACGCGCCGCCGAATCCCCACTGACGCTCGCTCCCACAGCGGAACGAGTGGGCGGCGCTATGCCCAAGCTACGCGTAGTGCGTGCTGGGCATAGGCGGTCCCCAAAACTGCCGCTACAAACTATGATTTTCATTAGCTGCGTTTTGCGTACCGGACGCTACAGTCGTTTGTTGCCCGCCGTTACAGTGAGTTGGTGTGGCTTTGACGCGACCCACTCTTCAATCCCGGTCCCGGTACATACCACAGGCCGTCATGCTCATCGCCGTACTGTCTAATAGGCTTCCGGGAACCCGGACGCACCAGCGCTCTGTCTTCTTTGAAGGCAAAGTCGAAAATAAAATTCTGCAAACCATCACAAGTGGTAATACAGAGCATCTCTTTTTCAGAGTGCCTGAATCATGAACAAAAACACACAGATTAAACAACAATATACACATAAAAGTAAAGGAAGAGCTCAACAGAACAATACTCATCCGGAAAGGATGATATCTTGAGCGTTTCAGCTGATCTACAAACAAAGGATTATGCGACAACATGAAATAACTGGAAATTAATTAGCTTGTTTCAGTTGAGATGCCAAATCTCATTTAACTGCAGCACAAACAAATACCAGTTGAATAACATATAATTTCAGACTACATGGAATGCACTGTGGCAAAAGAACAGTCTCATGGTTGCAAATTAAATGCACTTCCATGTAAATCCGAAGAACAAGATTGATTCTAAAGATATAAAAGCAATAGAGGTATTGCATCATCTGTTGCCTGCTCCAATCCAGTAAAAGTGATGATGCCCTCATTCTCCAAACTCCACCTTTCAGCAACTGGACACTGGACACATCTTAGAAGTATGACTTGGCCTAAAATGCAAAACAATTTACATTTTTATAAGAGCATGCAGATTTTGCTAGAAGCCAAGCCTAAGAATTTTGAGTTTGTCTTCAAGTACCTCCAAACCGATGTTTGCAGCAAATAGAAAGTAATAACCTGAACAAGGAAAGGATCAGGTTTCAGTCAACAAAAAGCATCCCTTGATACTCCTTCCAAAGTGCATAACAAATATATCAGCGAAAACTTGGAATCTTTTACTAATTTGTAGCTTATAAAGAAGTTTGAATGTTTGCAGAATGCTCATTGGCAGGATAGGTATATCTATGATATGGCGAGATGCGATACTAATGCCACAACAATAAAAGCTATTTTGTTCCATGCGCAAGTTTTCAGAACTAGAGCGGTACATTTGAGCATAGAGCAGGAGCAAATTAAATAAGACTACGAAGGATCAGGTAACAGAGCAAGGGAGGAAAATAACTGATTTTTAGTTTGTCCAACACAAAAGTTGAAGTGAATAACGAACAAAATGTTTTGTGTTTTTATTTGTGATGAGAACATAATGTATTTAAAGTTGTCAGTAGGATAGAAAATACGACTGCATATTGAAGATAAAAAAAATAAACACAGATCGACTTAATGATAAACGTCTGAAACTTAAAATCTCTATCATCAGGTAATTCAGTAGCGGAGATGTAGATCCTTTAGTATAAAGTTGCTGAAGCAAGAAAATCAGTTCCTCGCTGTAATGAAAGTGACCATTGTTTACCTATAGTTCGTATTTGTGGTTTTCCTTTTGTGGTGCCTGTGCAGCATTGCACCGTGTGTTTCACTGAGACATTAGGCTTAACAGTTGAGCAATGAACCATAAATAAACGAATCATAAATTTGTTTTGCACAATGAAAATATTATATAATAATGATCCCACAGCATTCAAATACCATTGTAGCAATGCTCCCATTATCGAAAACATGTGAGAGTAGAGATAATTTCCTAAAATACAGAAAAGCAGGAATGATAGAAGTATAAAAAAATCAAACAAAAGTTTAGGCAATAATGCTATACCTCAATAAATAAATAGGTACCAAGCACGTGAACTTCATGGTGGTTTTCTATTTTATCATTTCACAAGAATGATGATTATTAATTGTTAAAACCATATCGACTACCTCCATCTGATCCAACCTACTTATGAATCTTTCGTTTTATCATTTCACAGGGATGACGAGTTAAACCGTATCGGATTATCTGCTACCAACAATCATTGTGTTGCAACCTACTCTGTGAATCTGTGAACATATTATAGTTTGATTTGATTGAACAGTAAATGAACAAAAGCAAGGAAAGCTCACCATAGCAGCTCAGCCATTCTATCAAATGCCAGGGCTCAGCAATGGAGACGAGACGCCCATGATACGAAGAAAGGGAAAGCTGAACCCCTATACGGCTCATTTGAATTGTTCTTGACCATCTCCAGCTTCATGGTCTTTAGATTGAGCGAGAGGATGTAAGAATGGGACTTCCTTATGGACCAAAACTCCATTAATACACAGTCACCCCTCGCGGCAAGGGGGCGCACCCTCTTCATCCACTCGTCACGCCTGATCTTCTTCAAGAACGGGAACTGCGTCAGCAACACCACCTGCTGCTTCTTCACCCTCCCGCCATCAGCGCTGGCCCAGAGCTGCAAGCACTGCTCTTTGGCGCCAACGAGGCACAGCCCACCGAGCTCGGCCATGTCCGCCGAGACCACTCCATGGTGCTCGTGTCGAGCACCACGACCCGCTAACTGGCTGGCGCGAACCGGCCGGCGCGCATGCCGTCGCGCGCGTTCCCGGGGTACGGCACGCGGTGGAAGGGAGCGGCGACCACTCCTTGGTGCGGGAGCAGTAGATGGCGGCGTTGTACACCGTGTACAGTACACGCGGTCGTCGAAGAACTGAGCGGCAAGGGGAAGTCAGGCCCGCGGAAGAAGACGGCCGTCCACGCACAGTACTAACCATATGTTTGGTTCCTCGTTAAATGATGTAAGGTGCATCAGCGTTACACCGAGCTATCTAGTTAAGTCGTAATGATATGGTGTTTGACAATGCTCCATTGAAAACTTATATGCAGGAACACACTGGTTCCGCTTCTAGAGACAATTGCATTACAATGAGATCGACAGGGAGATGATACACACTTTACATCGCAATTTGGAGGCCACAGTCAGAGAACTTTGTGCATCAGGGATGGAGATTTAGTAATAAGATTGGTTCTATTTAATTCTTGTCATCTAAATTATGTGATGCGTCCGTTATTTTGCTGCAACTTGTGTGTGTGTTGATGGCAGACGAATGTGTTGCAAACTTTGTAATAATAGGTTGTAGCCTCTTGTGAGGTAAGGTCGGAACATTTTTCCACTATCTAAAAGGGAAAAAATGAACACCTCTGTATCGACTACTTTTTAAACTCTCAAATAACTTAAAGCAAACAAATTAGCGCGTGAACTCAGTTTATGCAAACAAATTCAATAGGAACAAAGATATACAACTTTGGTTTTCCTTGATATACTCCAAAAACTATACTTCAGGCAATTTTGCAGCAGATTTTTTCCTGATGAACATGTCTGACATCAAATGTTGAGACGCAACCCGCGAGCGAGTGCACGTGTGGTCCATTACATGTGTGTCAATGTGTGAGTGGGCACAAGTTATTTGGGCTTGGCATGTTATTCATGCATTCACAGGAATTACTGTGCGTGCAATCATATACTCCTACTTTAGCACTGCCCAGAATGTAAATTCAAAGTTCGAAAAATGGTTGAAATCAACACGTCACGATAACAATCAACTACGCACGCCCCAAGTCTAATGCCACCTTTGGCTTTTATGGCAAAGTTGAGAACAGAAAGCTGCAAACAATCACGTTTGGTGGAAACAGAGCACCTCTGTTTCAGGCCGCTGCCCCTGTTGTTCAGGTTTTGTTTCAGTAATGCACAGAAGTACACAGGTTAAGCGACACTGTAGACAAAGATAAAGACAGAGCTCTACAGCACAGCACTGGGGCTTAATTAGTTCATATCTCAAGTCTCATCTAAATATCTGCAACAGCAAACACCAACTGAAAAAACGTCTAACATCAGATTACATTGAAGGTACTGTCACAAAAGACCCTGGTTCGGAATATATAAAAGTAATACAGGTATTGCACCAGCTGCTGCCTTCCGCAATTCAATGTAAAAAAGAAATATGGAATGCTCTCACTCTTCAGCCTTTATACCTACAAATAAATGGGCAAAGCTTAGAAGTAATGACTTGACCTAAGATGCAACGGAGCTTATCAGAGTACACCATTTGTTACAAGGGTAAACCTCAGAATTTTGAGTTTTACTAACTACCTGCAGAAAATGACGTCCTCCATAGTCCGGAATTGAGAGTAATAATAACCTGAAACAAGGCAAGAAAAGCATCAGCTTCCAGTCAACAGACAACATCTCTTGATACTCATTCCAAAGTAAATGGATTAATACTCGACAAATTTTACTCAGCATGAATCCTTTGGTCATTGTAGCGTGCAGAGAAAAGACTCATCCTTGTTGACGCCCCGGAAAGGTAGCAATGAATTTTTTTTCCTGCATGGTCAGTGGAGATATATAACTGTGATTCGGCAAGAGGTGAAACCAAAGCTGTATCAACAGAAGCTACTTTGCTCCATGGGCAAGTTTTCAGAACTAGAGTAGTATATTTCAGCACTACATGAGAAGAAGGGCACACCAGGTAGGATCAGCTTCATGGGAGAAGTCTCCTATGGTAAAGCAGGGGAGGTTGTTTTCCTGGGCTGGAGCTCCACAAATGCAAGCAACATGCATATCAGAGAAGAAGACTGAAGCCGCAGTGGCGACAAGTGATAGTGTGTCTAATGCTGTATAAGGCTTTTCTGGCTTTTGATGACCAACTAGTCACAGGACTAAAAAAGCTTTTAAGGTTATCCAGTTTAGGAAAAAAAACAAATTTTAGTTTGTGTAACACAGGAAACTTAAGTGAAAAAAAATAATGTAGTAACACAGAGTATGTGGGTCCATCATGTGCTGACTAGGATGCGGGTGGGCGAAATCCCCCTCCGGTGACGAATTTGTGGGTCCATCATGTGCTGACTAGGATGCGAGCGGGCGAAATCCTAGAATGAACGGTAGTGACGCTTAGTTTTCGTCATAAACGAGCTGGCCTATGGATCCGAAAGGCAACAGTGATGCCTTTTCGTCGCCAAACGGTCTGTTTTGCCATTTTTAGTGACGAAACGCGAAAACGTCATAAAAGTTGGCCGAAAACGGGAAAATCCCCAAAATAGTGACGGATTGTTGGTGGTTTCTAAGTACCCCTTTTATATGCCCAAAACCACCAACATCGTACCATATTCTCATCATAATCATATGTTTTACCTCTAACCTTGACGAATTCCATATGTAGTGTCGTTTTAATGCTATATTGCAGAAACAGGTGAAAAGACGACAAACTGGCTCTTATATGAGAAGTATCGACATGAAGCCCGACTCGCCATGCAAGGAGGGCTTCTCACTAGCCCATGACGCATCCAAGGCACCTCTGGACGTCCATGGAACCCAACATGCAAGCTCAAGGTCGTGGCCCAATGCCTAAGGATTTCTAGAAGGTTTATCCAGAAGAAAAGATCAATTCGCGCAGTCCAGAAACAGCACTGTATTGTCACGCGGATTTCGAGTTCAAGACGTGCTCTAATAGGAATCCAATATACAGGAAAGTTGTAGATCTCGTCGAGAGCTTTCCGGAACATATATGGATTATCCTGTTTGGACTCTGGAGCTAGGAGATATGGGCCCCGTAAGGAGACCTGCGCAGAGGAGTCCGAATCAGGACAGATATTTTGGCATCGTATATTTGGGAACCAAGACGGCCGAATCTGAGATCCAATGAATACCAAAGTTGTAGATCTTTTCGAGGGCTATGAGTTAGAGTCCGAGTTTACCTCATTTGGCGGACGAGGAAGATATGATTCATGGAAGGCGGAGCTGCGAAAGAAAAAATCAAGTCCGAATTGGAAACAACTCGTGCCGGTTGGCACCGACCTAGATTTGTTTCCTTTTGCCTCCAGATGCCTTCCCACTGTATACATAACCCATGCGACGCCCCGAGGACAGGGGGGACGGGAGTTGACATCTTTAGGGTTTAGGAAGCCTCTGCACATCGCCGGGAGGCCGCCGGAGTTGAAGAGCCACCATATTGAGAGATGTAGTCTAGTTGGGTAGTCGCCCTGCGTGGTCGCGTTACACCGGAGCTTAGGAGAAGTAGAGCTATGTATCTTAGGAGTCGTCAATGGTGCACTAAGGCGGTGCCGACCGGCACAAACTTGTGCCGATCGGCACCTCTCTGACGGTGATGAATAAAGGTACAATGCTTATATTTATCTATGTGTCTGTCTTAATTCTACCCTTGTCTGCGGTTGTGTTCGTCTGGATTTTATGGTCATACATATGCTTGTTCCAATGCTTAGTAACGACGGCTAAGTAATTAGATGTTATCTTAATTGTAGTGGCAATAAGAGGTGAGAGATTCAATCTCTCACTACCTCCATTGTGGTTAAGATAATATGCGGACCTTATAATGCGCCATAATTGCATGTTGTCTCTGTACCTCAACGCGCTGGAATATGCGAGATCCTTGAGATGATGTGTAGAGTGGGAAGCGGCCACCGATTACGGAGATTGGTCGTGACAGGGCTCAACGGAAAGGGGTTGCTTCCTACCGATCTTCGATGTTCATTAACTGTGTAAAGTGCCAAGTAAGATAGGACTATAGATGTCACATTGCTGTTGCTTCGGTGCCGATCGGCACGCCCGTGGTGCCGACCGGCACAACGTTTCTCCGACCACTAGATGCATACAGGCTAACTCCAGGTGTTCCTCTTTGGTTATGTGTATGCTTTCCTGTCAGTTTTCTTTAAGCCAATCTGCGAACTTGAAAAGCCTTCATATGTGCAATAAGTACTTCATGCTAGGATTGATTCGTTAGACGACGTAGAAGACCTTACACGGTTCTCTTGTTGATCCTTGTGGATTCGATATAAACCTTGGAATACTCTAAGGCAAAAAGCTATAATGTACACCGTCCACTTGCGGTATATAAATGGGTGCGTATAAATGACCAACACGGATCAACAGTAATTTTGTCATAAATCAGCAAATCTATACTAGAGAAACCTGCATCTCTTGCCTTTCTGAACATGGTTGCCAAAGTATCCACCACAATGTTAAAAAGTATAGGTGAGAGAGGATCACCCTATCTCAAGCCTTTAAATGTCCTAAATTAATTACCAGGTTCACCATTGATGATCACCCCCACTCTTCCACCTGTGACTACCATTTTAACCCACTCTATCCATTTGTCAGGAAAATTTTTCCTCCTCAACACTTCAAAAAGAAAATCCCAGATAACTCTTTCATATGCTTTTTCAAAATCCAGCTTCTAAATAATTCCAGCTCTTTTCCTCCTCTTAAGTTCATGCAAAGTCTCGTGTAAAATTACCTTCCCCTCTAGGATATTTCAACCAGGAATGAAAGCAGTTTGGGTCTCACTTATCACAGAATCTGCTACTTTTGTTATTCTGAGTGTCATCACTTTTGTTTATCCACTTGAAATCCACTTGTGACAAACATATTGGCCTGTATTGCCTTACGGAGTTTTCCTCCTTGACTTTAGGTATAAGAGTTATCAAGCCATAATTCATCCTCCTAATATTCAGCTCCCCCTCATAAAACTTATGGAACATCTCAATGATGGTGTCTTTTATTTGCAACCAAAATACCTTATACAAACCTAAGCCATCAGGCCCTGGAGCAGAGTTTGTCTTCATTTCATTCAGAGCATGTTCAATCTCTGCTGTTGTAAATGGTACAATCAGGCCTTCTGCTTCCTCATTGCACAAAGATCCAGTGTCTGCCCAGAAATCAGCATCTAGTACCATTGGAATTCTTGATTCGCTGCCAAACAACAAACCTTTATAATATTGTTCAATATGTAGTCTTAACTCATCCTTATCCGTGATTTCCTCCTCCCCCTCTTCAAGTGAAAAGATGGTGCACTTTCTCTTCCTGCCGTTGGCAACTCCATGAAAATATCCAGTGTTTGGAATCCCCTTTCAAAATCCATGTTTCACCCCCTCTTCTTTGCCACAGGGCTTCCTCATATTTGTAAATTTCCTCTAAGTTGCTTTCCATGGAGTATCTCTGTGCCCACTCTTCATCGGTTAAACCCACACTCTCATCTTTGGTATCCAGTTTAGTAATCTCCTCCATTAACTCCTTTTTCCTTCTTTTTATGTCACTTTGTAGATTAGCACCCCACCCTTTACATATTTTCTTGATATCACTCTTAATCTGCTTCCAGTAATCTTGTACACTGTATTCTTCCCTGGTAGGCCATCTCTGCATAATCACCTCTTTGAAACCATCTTGTGTGAAACATGCTGGCTCAAACCTGAACATTCTACTCATCTTTTGACATTCAGAACCAGTGTTCAAGAGCAAGGGATTATGATCTGAACCCACTCTAGTCAGGCTTCTCAAAGTAACTAAAGGATAATGTTGTTCCCAACCATTAGTCACAAACACTCTATCAATATTACTTCTTATTGGATTTTGCTGCTGATTTGTCCAAGTAAACCTCCCACCTCCTCTATATATCTCCCTTGGAGTTGCATCTGGTCTAGTCAACTGCTAAAGTTGTGGTGTAAATAGAGTGAATAAACGAGTTGCTTCCTGTGGACACGCCTCTTCCTACTTTCCTACAGCTAGATCGTCATAATATTATTATCTACAAAGTCATCACAATTAGAAATTATGGGTGATTGACACATGAGTTGATCACCAACGACCTAAAAGACACATATCTCTACATCAACATAAAACCGTGATGCTACCTTCATCTGATAAGCATGACAAGGTGCTTGCAGGCTGCAGATGTCACTGAATTCCGAAATCTCTTCTTTAGATGAGCATATGTCAAGAAACAAATTACAATGCAAGATTGGTCTTGTCATATAACTGTGCCAGAAAGAGGCATATTAGTATTACCAACTTTCGTACAGATGAAATCACATCCTGGTAGATCCTCAAATAGGCAGTCTGCATCGATTTGGGGAAACTGGTGGGCAATCAATCAGAGAAACGGATCAAAGAAAAAAATAGGAATATGAACCGCAACAAAAGCATTGTGCGGCATGCCAAAAACAAAATCTGTGGCTGAGGCTGGGGGTGATCAATCTTGCTGCTAATCAGTCGCCGCCGCCGCCATAAAAAATTGGAAACGGCTAATCACCTAGCTTACATCTGACGGAGCCCAATAATACATTAACTAATTCAACTTGAACCAAAACCAACCGAAGGAATCAGATGGCAAATGCGCGGATGCTAACCTAGGGATCCAATTGATATGGCGGATCCATTCCACGAGTCATGGTGCCGCCATCGATTTATCGAGGGAAAGCGGCCGCCAACAATCCGTTCCTACGATCCCCCCATCCGATGCCGTAGAAGCGGGGGATGCGCACTATTTCCAGCATGGCAGCGATTGATGGCGATTGACTCTGGCTGTGCATCCTTGGAGCATGCTAGATGAGGTCGTTGTCGCCGGCGGCGAAAGCAAGCGATTGGGATCGGGGATTTTTTTTCTGCGTTGGCCAGTTGCAAGAATGGGCACAGTTTCGGGGGGAATCCCAATCCCTTGTGACTCCGTTAAGTCCCTTGTGACTGTTGAATCTGATGGTTTTAGTGACTGCTGGCCGTCACCAAGTGTAATTTAGAACCCTTCACAGTAAGCCCATTGGAGACAGAAGAGCAGTCACCAAATATCCCTATAAAGTAGTCACCAAATGGGCTACACACCTACCCTACCTCCCATTATATAATTATATATTAGGTTAATAGATTAAAACAATGGTTCATTTCACAAAAGCACTATACAAACCATAGTTCCATTTCATGCAACAACACAGTACAAAAAATTAAAATTCCAGACATTTTCCTGTTACAAAACTGTTCACTGTATCAAATACTTAAAGCAACCATACGAAGTTCTGCCTTTGGTCTGTGAAATACAACAAGAAACAATTACAAGCTGAAACTCTATAATTCTGGTAGGCTCTTAAAATCTTTTGCTATCTAGGAGTAGCTTGCATCAGGTAGCTGGAAATATGAATCTACAAGAAACAGAAGATATGCATTAAGTTGACAGTTTAGTATGAAACAAAGTCGAAGGCATAAAAGAAAGAAAATGGATTAATACTGAACATGAAGTGTGTGTACAGGCTTGGTTTTCCCAAAAGGAGGGGAGATTATTGTTGATCCACTTAATTAATGAAGTACGATTTTTCAAATTCTAGTAACAACAATTTCCAACAGATATGCCATACTTGCTTACTGATACTGAACCTTTAATGATCATTTGATGAGCCAAGAAGGCACAACACACCATTGGTCAAGCATACATTACTGAGATCTGACACCTACCAGCAAAAGAGCTCACTCACCTGGTTTACATGCATGAAAACATCACTCTGCACGCACACCCTCCAGCTTGGAACTGTTTGAATCATCTATCCAAGACTCAGAAGTTCTTTGTACACTAGGAAAGAATCCAGATTACTAAAAGAAATTATTGAAACTTCAAATATGCACATGAAAATCACCATGTTAGACTCAATTAATGTATCGTTTACAAAATAGAAAGTCGTAATAGATCAAAAGACTCACCAACAAAACTCAAGGATAGACAGTAGGTTTGCATTCATACTAGCCTAATCATGTCGCCTTTAAGCTTTAAATACTAGAACCAACAGAAGAAGTCACCAGGTTTACAAGCATACGAAACACACCCTCTTGTTCACAATCATTAGGACAATCTGTAGGTGATCCATCTGTAGACTGGGTTTACATTCATACTAATCTAATCAGCCTTTAAATACTAGAACCAACAGAAGAGCTCACCAGGTTTATAAGCTTATGAAGACGCATCCTCTGCATCCTCGTGCTCACAATCATCAGGATTCAGGACAGTCTGTTTGTGATCCATAGGTCTCTACAAATCATGGAAATAATTCCCACGAGGCAGGGACTCATAAATTAAATATGTTAATGGAAGAAACAATATATTTACCATTCGAATTTCTGTGGAAGATTTTGTGATAACCCCAGTTTTAGGAGCTCATAGGTCAATGTACATAGGCCTCATCTCTGTTTCTAAATCCTCAAGTTCTTGACCTGCAATTAGAAATAAAAAATACCATCACTTGCCTGAATGAGACCATATGATTTGGTAATCTTTTACAATAGAGATACACAATATATTCGTATGTCAAGAACTTAGGATGCAGATACAGATCCTTATATTTCTCACTAGTCACTAGTATGCCTTTCAAACCAATCAATATACTAGTTGTGTTCACCAACTGTTAACTGAAAGTTAGAACCTGGAAATAGAGCATGAACATGTTTATCTAGGCATATCTTTTCTCTCATATCCTGAACAAAGACACCATAAAGGAAATACTTGTTCTGGACCTAGCATGCATGTTAGCAGCAAAACAAATGTTCTCTGAATGTTGGAAGTTATCTATAGATAAATTTTTACATCAGCCCTCATATTAAATCATCAAAATATCTAACATGCCAAGAGCTAAGTAATACACACATGGACAGACCCATCAATGATCATTGATTCAAAACAAATAAGAGCAAAATAAATATATTACTAGAACTATCAAACTAAAGTTAAGCGTGTATACATGAGAATTATCCTGCACTTACCAACCCTGCCTTACCTTCACCTTCATTTGCCTTCTCAGTAACTTCAGGTAACCCTCTAATTGATGTTGATGTGAGAATCAAATATATAGCTTTACTCAGCAATTAAACATATGTATACAATATCTAGATAGGAGAGATGGGACTGACTAATTTGCTCCATATGGTAATTAAACATATGTATATAATTCCAAATCCATTAGGCAGTGATTGTGTAAAAGAGGTAAAAATATATCCATATTCAGTTGCAACTAGCTCTCGCTCTTCGGTGGTCATCAATTTCCAGTTCTACTAGTAGCAACAACCAACTGTTGCACAAAACAACTGACTAATTTTGCTCATATGGGAGGATTTCGGGATCTGGAGACTTGGAGAGATGGGGATTTAGGTCTGTACCTTGTGAGGACAAATAGCTCTGCGAGGAAGCACAGGCGGAGTCCACGAAGCCTGCAAAGTAGAGCGGCAGCAGATGGTGTGGAACAATCGCGGCCGGCAGCCTCACGGCTGAGAAATCCATGAGTCCCGGCAGCGAGTACGAAGGAGATGAAGTGGCTCGCGGCGGCGGCGAGCGGTGGATGTGAGCGGCAGGTGGTAGATGCAAGCAGCGAGTGGTGCTGGTGCATGCGAGCGGCGGCGAGCGTGGATGCGAGCGGAGGGCGGCGGCGAGCGTGTATGCGAGCGGTGGGCGGCGGCAGCAATCGTGGATGCAACGGGCGGTGGATGCGAGCGGATTCCTGCGGTGAGCCACGGATGCGAGGAGCTTCAGGCAGCGGCGAGAGTGGATGCGAACGGAGGGCGACGGCGGCGGCGAGCGTGGATGCGAGCGGTGGGCGACGGCGGCGGCGAGCGTGGATGCGAGCGGTGGGCGACGGCGGCGAGGGCTAGGGTTCAGTCCAGAGCCGAGAAGACGAGTGGTTATCTTTTCAGCTGATACAGTATGCAGCGCATGGTCCATTGGGCTTGCAATGGAAGGCCTGTGGCGCTTGGTGACGGCCCAGGACAGTCACGAAAAGTATTTCTCAATTAACGGCGTTACGAATCCTTCTGATATACTGAGATAGCTCTGATCTAAAACCATCAGAAAAATTGGGTATATATATTTTTTTAATTTTTCTACCTAGATTTGGTGACAATAGTGCTGAATTTGTCACCAAAAGTTAGATTTGGTGACTGTCCCACTCTTCATGTCACCAAAATAATTATCGTGACCGTCTTATTGTGGCTGTCATAAAATATGTGGGGCGGTCACCAAAAACCCATTTTCTAGTAGTGGATTTGAGGATTTGGGTCTCTTCCGAATGGCTCACTCCCAAATATCCCTCTTCCTCAGGCTGACTTCAACAATATGTTGCAAACGCATATTTGCACCACAGAGTGGCACTGTAGCCTACCCAGTTGGCTCCAACAGACGACGCAAAGCAAGCTGCAAAACTGCCTTCGAGGAGAGAGGGAGTGCAAAGATGCACTCCCTCTCTCCTCCGACACATTTTGCTCGCGCGAGTCGAGCACGGCGGAGGAGCACGGGCTCTGTCCAGCGCGGCGGAGGAGCACGGGCTGGAGTCCAGCGCGGCGGAGGAGCGCCTTGTCGACCGTCGCCGGCCCTTCCCCCTCCCCTGCCCCCGCGTCGTCGGGGCGCCCTCGCCAGCCGCGTTGGTCGCCGGCGGTGGGACGTGGAGGAGCGGCGGAGGGGCGCGGAGGCGGCGGTACGGTGGAGGGGTGCGGAGGAGGTCGAGCGCGCGACCTCATCGCCGTCGGCCTTCCACGGGGGCGCCGCGCGGCCCCGCCCGGCGGGCGACGAGCACCGGCGTCGCCGTGAGCATCGGCGGGCTCGTGGTGGACGGGTGCGGCAAGTTCAAGCCGTCACGGCCCCCGCGGCGAACGGCGCTGCGCGCCGCGGCATGACGCGCGACCTGTCCCCGCGGCGAACGGCGCGGCGAGCAACGAACAGCGGCGTGGCGCGTGGGGCTGCGACGGGGCGGAGCTCGCGGTGACGCGGGCGCGGGGCGGCGCGGCGCGGCGCATGGGCGAGCGGAGCGGCGGCGCGCGGCGCGCAGGGTGGCACGGAGCTGCGCGGCGACTTGGGCGCGGAGCTGGTCGCCGCCGACTTGGCCGCCGCCGGGGGGAGGGTGGCCGGCGGGAGGGTGGGGACGGCGGTAGAGGAGTGGGAGCACGGCGGAGCCGCCGCCGCTCCGATTCATCTCCATCGCTGTCGCCGGCAGAAGCTCAATCGGAGATGGATTGATCTCAAATCCCGTTCCACCGTCGTCCACGCGTTTCTGCTGGTGGTACGGCGTACGGAAGTCGTCGGCGCCGGTGACTTGGAAGAAACGGAGCACGCGGGGTCGCGGATGGCGGGCTGCGCCTGCGGCGCGGCGACGAGGAGCTCGACCAGGTTGAGCACGACTGGCGCGGCGTGCGCGCTGTGGACGCAAGCGAGCACGCGCAGCTCCTGCTCCGGGGCGAGCGGGCGCTGCGGGCAGGGAGGAGCAGGCCGCAGGGGACGCGCGGGCGACACGAGCTTCTTGACGCGGAACTCGCACTCGCACTCGGAACTCGAGGATTTTTCCCCAAGCCACGGCCACCCGAACTCCAACCATGTCTACATAAAATTTGAGTTTCCATGGCCGCCGGTGTCGTTGATCTGGGCATGGGGGCGGAGTCCTGATTGGTGATTGCTGATTCTACATAGCTGAGCACAGGCAGCCATGGCGCGTGGCGGAGCACGGAGCGCGGCGCGAGGCAGAGCAAGGAGCGCGGCGCGCGGCGGAGCTCGGCGCGGGGCAGGGCGGAGGCGGCGCGTCAGCGGGCACGGAGTGGCGCGGCGGCCGTGGCGAGCGCCCCGCGGCACGTTGAAGGTGGGCGCGCGGCGCGGGTGCACGGAGGCGGCGCGTGGGGCGAGCGACGGTGACTTGGCTGTGCGGGAGGAAATGGATATGCAAGTGCTCTGTTGGAGATAGTGCTCTGGGATGGTGAAGCAATCTACTGTAGACGCCAGGCATATGTCCATTTGCCTCTAAAATTTGGCACTCCTGTTGGAGTCAGTCTCATGGTTTTGCTGTTTTAGGTCTAAGCCATCGACAAACTCGCTAAAATACCCCTCTAACGGTGTATACCGGTGTATACCTCGAATATTCTTCTCAAAAAGGTCTATTTTACCCTTCTTCTTCCTCTCTCTGGCGGACGCCGGGGAAGTCGGAGGCGTATACCCCTCTAGTGGTGTATACCGGTCTATACCTCGAACTCGAGCGCAGCGATCGCCTGGCCGCTGTCTGTGAGCTCCGCCATGGCAGTGCCTAGCTCCGGCATCCAAGAAGCTCTCCCATCTCGTCCTGGTCGGCGACAGGGACATCGGCGCATAGGGAACTGACGAAGAGCACCTCCATCTCTTCGGAGTAGTCGATTTGTGGAATTCATGGCGCTTGATGATTTGTTTTCTCGTTGATGATTTGTAGAATCTATGGAGCTTGGTTGGAGCTGGAGAGCTGGCAAGACCGCTACTTCGAGCTGGGCACACAGATTTGATTCGGCGAGCTGGGCGAGCTTCGGCGTAGGTTCGAGCTGGCAGGGCCGCTGCTTCGCGAGCTACGATTGCTGTACCAGCAGCACAGCTCAGAACTCACCATCAATTTCTTGGGCGCAGGTTCCTCCACGGAGCACATCAATTTGATTCAGCCAGCATGCCTTTCGATTTGTAGAACAGATTTGTGTTAGCATGGCTCCATTCCATTTGCATCCCGTGAGGCTTGATTTGGAAAGGAGCACGAGGTGCTCCTGGAGCGTCAGAGCACCGGGGCGAGGCTAGGCATGGCCATGGCGGCTCGCCGCCGGCGACGACTGCGGGGCGACATGGTAGGCGCCGGCGTAGGTGACCCACGTGCCCCCCCTGTGCCGACGCCGAAGCAGGCCGCGCCGGGACACAGCGGCTTGAGCGCGTCCACGTTGAGAGTAGCGGCGGCGCGGGTCGTCGGAGCTCGACGGGGAAGACACTCCGACGACCGAAGTCGACATACACTTTGAAGCAGTTCACCTGAGTGGGTAGATTGGACATTTTGTAGGAGCTAGTCCTATTTCAGCGAGTTCAGATGTTGGGCCGGTCCTATATTAGCAAACCCATCCGTAAGAGTGGCAATTGAGATATGGCCATCCGGAAGGGACCCAATTCCTCAATTTCTCCGAATTTTTTTTATTTTTAATCGAATTTTTATTATATTTTTATTAATAACCGCTCGTTTTCAAAATTAGCAAAACTAGTCGCCCAATCGCCCCGTTAACGGGCGATATCCTCTTGCCGCCCGCCCCACGGGCGACAGGAAGCGAAAAGGCCTGTGCGTGCGGTTGGTGGGGCCCAGTCGCCCATCGATCGGGCGACAAAGAGCCAGTCGCCCTTCAAGGGGGCGACAAGGGCTAGTCGCCCATCCCCGGGGCGAGTAGCCAACACAGGGCGACAAGGATCTAGTCGCCCTGTAAAAGGGCGACAAGCTGCTTTCTTTTTTTTTTTCGAAATTTATTTACCGCATGTATTTTTTGTTTCTCATTTATGTTTGATAGATTACCATTTATGTGAGGTTATTTTATGTGCAATCAAAAATACTGTAAAAATGTATTGTGCAATAAACAAAAACGAGCTGTGCAATGAAAATACTGTGCAGTCGACATGCTGTGTATCCGAAAAAAGGTACGATAACTTAGGCTCCATACATAGAGTGAAGTACAACAAAGATTACAAATACTGGTTGCAATGGCATGTACGGAACACGTGACGACTACTATCATAGTTGTGTTCCGCTCTAAACCTAACATGCCTTAGGGAAAAATAAATAATAGGAACAACAAACATGCATGGCTTCTACTTAGGCCCTCTTTGTGCCCGTCGAGCTTCCTCGCGCCATGCAGCTACTTGTTGAGCATGGCGTTGATGAGCTTCTTCCTCACGCTGTTGCCTTCGTGCCATTGCACGCTGGCGTGTTTGCTCTTCACGGCGGCTACGTTCATCCATTGCTGCCTTGATCCTTTGCTCCATTAGTTCCTCCCTTGTAGGTTGGGCGTGCTGAATGTTTTGTTCCCTTTGCCCTCTAGTTGGACGTGCCTGTTGGAGCCTTTCATGGTCAGCCATCCTCATGAGGTATTCACTTGTGGTTTCGGCTTCGATGGCTGCACGAGTAGCATTTGTGGGCCGAACCGAATCAATCCATTGCTTGAAGTCACAACCCTGAAGAAGGTAGGGGAAAATGTTGTAGCGTTACAGACTGGAAAATGCTACAAGTGTTAGAGAAATGCTTAGTTACCATGAAATCAGGATCCAAGTCAGGACACCCAAAGAACCTCATGCCAGATGTGGCACGCTTTGTCGACGTTCTAATCATGGCTCGATGACCGCACTTGCATAGCGGCCGGTCGCTCCACGGAGGCAATAGAAGGCTTCTGTTGCTTGACTCAGCCATGTGGATGGTTTGGTGGAGTAGGCACCTTGTTTTCTATGTGCAACCCATTAGATTTATACTTAGGCATTGGATGCTTTGCATGTGACAGCAATAATAGAGATGCATGCAGAGAGATAGGGTCACTGTTCGACGTGAGCTTTGCTGTGCTTCTGATTTGGCCAATGATGTGAGCAATAATGCATGCAGAGAGAGATAAGGTCAAAAGCTCAGCAATAATGGAGAGGCAGGTCACAGCGATGCAGGTCACAGCAATAATGCATCCTTGGATGCTTTGCCTGTCATTGCGAGGAGATGTGGATGTAACAGAGGTAGGGTATGACAGCAATAATGGACATGCATGCAGGGGGCAGATGCATGCACTGATGCAGGGTCAATGAATTGATGACACTGTGATGCATGACATCGAAATCTTTGATCATTGAGGCTCTTCAATTAGGGAATGGCCCCATTCAGCAGTGCGTAGGACGTCTTTTAGCGATTATACGGCTCGTAATTAAATCGGTTCGGACACGGGAGTCCTTTCTACATGAATGCAACCACACTGAATTCATTTGTTGGAGAAACGTTTAATCAACGGGTACAATATGAAGATATTAATTCATTGGCATGTGACAGCGCTAGTCATTTACATAGTACCATTCCGCGTATACGAAAAGACGACATAGTGAGTGAACTTAGGAAAAAAAAATAAAGGAGGCTACAACAAATGACGTGAGCGGATCACATGATGACCATTGTGCTGCCCTAAACCTAACATGCCTTAGGGAATTTAAAATAAACGATACGCTTCCGTAACTAATTGCTTCCAGAGGCGCCCTATCCTTCTCATGGGACTTATAGTTCCTCATCATGGCTGCATATGCCTCATCGTCCGGTGTCATGTGGTCATCGATCCACTCAATTTATACTACATCTGTATCTATTGTATTAATACGACTATATTATACTACACTATTTATACTAGTAAATCTAGATCTAGCTACATCTAAACTATATTTATAACTAACCATACTCTAACTATTATACGAATCGAAAACTTACCGAAGTTACGACACGTCGGGCAGCACGCCGCAACCACCTCCTCCTCCCCTCTTCTCTCTTTCCTTCTCTTCTCCTCTCTTCCCTTCTCCTCTCCCTCTCTTTCTGCTCAACGCGGCCGAGGCCGAAACGCGCGGGGTTTATAGCGTGGCGTCTTGTCGCCCGACCGTTGGGCGAGTGGGCCCTTGTCGCCCGACCGTTGGGCGACTGGGCCCCACCACGCGCGCGCGCCGCGCCTTGTCGCCCTACGAACGGGAGATTCGCATCCTTGTCGCCCGCCGGAAGGGCGACTGGGCCCCACCGCGAGCGCGCCGCGCCTTGTCGCCCATTGAATGGGAGATCCGAGGCCTTGTCGCCCGGCCGTCGGGCGACTGGGCCCCACCGCGCGCGCCACGCGCCTTGTCGCCCTTGGAAGGGGTGATTTCCGGCCTTGTCGCCCAGGAGTGCGGCGACAAGGTGTTATCGCCCTTTGACCGGGCGATTAGGCGACTAGTTTTGCTAATTTCGAAAACGAGCGGTTATTAATAAAAATATAATAAAAAAGTCGATTAAAAATAAAAAAAATTCAATTTCTCCACAGTTTCGATTCACGTCGTGGAGTGGTGGGCCGGGAGGAGCCGAGAAAGATGAGCAGGTGAGAGCCCAGCTGAGCGCGGCGCAAAACCAAGCGCGGGTCCGCGGGGCCGCGGTGGTCAGCCTGGCTCGGTTGCGGGGTCTGGCTACAGAATCTGCTATTCTGTACTCCCTCTATGCCAGAATACTTGGCATTCTGGCTCTGTATCAGGTTCATTGAACATTCTCTGAACCTGAACAATATGTCTGTCCAGATTCATTGAACATTTCATGAATCTGGACACTAGAAAACACTCCCAGAATGCCAAGTAAACTGGGGAGGGAGTAGCTAAGTATAGAGAATAGATTACTTATATATATATATATATATTATATTCCAAATAGATAATAAATCAAGAGTTGCCTTAGCCTCATTATAGCATTCTTTTCTGTATGCCAAAAAAGGTCGGCACCACCAGAAAAGCCGACTCGTGTCTTTTCTTATTTAAATTTGAGCATCTTTTTTCAATTTGTAGCTAGTTCAAATATCAAGAATATATTCACATTTAATATTTTTATAAATGATGTGGTACGGCTAATACACGATTGTGGTTTGTGTTACCGACATTTAATATCGATTCCCGGTCGATACCGCATATTTTTGTCTTGGTAATTCCGTTTTTGATATTACCTTAATACCAATACTGCTATCAATTTCGCGACCCAAAAAAATATGAAACGGAAAACAATTTAGCCTACTTCCTACCGTTTTCCGACCGCTTTCATCCCGAGCATTATTCTTCTTGCTTGTCGGCGCTCGGCTCATCTCCCTTAGCCTCCTCGTGCCTCAGCAGCTGTCGCATGCAGCCGTGCATAGCCATGTGCGCTGGCCAAGAGGCAGCCAACACCCACGCTGCAGGAAGCGGGGGCCAAGCAGCAGCGCGGCGCGCCAAAATCCTTCTTGATTGCATAGTAGGCCCCTCCTTTAAAGCATCTCAGGGCGATGAGCAGGCAGGCGCATGCCAGCCATCATGCCACCCAAGCAAGCGACGGACTGGCAACGAGCATGTAGATCCAAGGACGACCACGCCACAATCTCATGTGCCATCACCTGGACGTCCCTGAAGGTGGCGGTACAGGTGCAGACGTCGACGGTCGGCCTAAAAACTCGCGATGTTCAAATAATTAGGAAAGAAAAAGAAAAAAACAAGAGAAAAGGTTCACAATCCAGATCCCTTATTTCAAATAAACCTGCAAATTGGATGTCAATTCCGCATGGACGAGAAGATTGGGTCTGTTATATTCCAGCAAAATCTCGTCCAATTCACATCTAAATTAGATGTGAATTGGACGATGGCAGGGGCTCGAGGGTTATCCTTCTTTACTGTACCCAACCCAGCTGATTAATTTCCGATTATGATGGTCGTTTTTGTTATTTCACATGCGCGAATATCAACTAAGAACAATAGGTGTGTGGAGTGTGTTGTAATGAGCTCTTGTCCCACTTTCTTCTTAATATAATGAAGCACAGTTCTCCTACGTTTTCGAGAGGAAAAAAAAAAAGAAACATCTAAATTACATGGGAATTGGATGAGATTCTAATAATGGAAAAGCATCAACTGGGGCACTTCATTTCAGTTGCCCCCTTAAAAAAAGAGAGAAATAGACCGAGCTGAAAATTTTATTAGAAGGGCTAATCGACAAAACCCTATTATTTCTCCTACTACTCGAAGAAATGACCAATGTGTATATAGGAGGGACAGCCAACGGGCAGAGACCCGTCACTTTCTTTCGCATCGGATGTTGATATTTTCAATGTGGCTTTGCAGCAGCGGCTCTGAACAAGATGTTTGTCAATCTCGGATTCAGGGCCGGCCCTGACATTTTGGAGGCCCGGGGCGAGATTAAGCCGAGAGGCCCTTTTTAATAAGCATAAATAATAATTCTTTCCTACAATTTATTACCGAAATTGCACTACATATCTCAGTCATCACAAGAAATTAGCCTCAAATCTCAATTTCTTTGAGCATTTGTGTTTAAACATTAGTAATTGTTTGAGGCAAAAAGTCATTTCTTGGTTTGAGGCAAAACAAAATAAAATTTAATGCATGGTCCACTTGCAGCTACTTTTTTTTTTAAAAAAAAAAGACACTTGCAGCTACCTGAGACATCCACACGCAAAAAATGAACCAAAGGGCAACAACAGCTCTTGTAGCAAAAAAAAAAGTCCAGAAGGAAATAACAGCTCTTACACGGTTACACCACCAGCCATGTGCGCTAAAAACGAATTAGGCCACCAGACACACTATTGCACATATTGATTCACAAATCGACTCACAGCCCACGATGCAGATAGGCCACCTGTAGATCCGCCAAACAGACGACAGTCACGAAACCAGAGCTCATCAATTCATGATGGTCCTCACTAGTCTGTCGTCTCACAGCGGAGGCCCCTGACTTTTGGAGGCCCGGTGCGGGCGCACCGCTCGCACCGCCTCAGGGCCGGCCCTGCTCGGACTGATGGTGCAGTTCCCATGGACAACGCAAGATCCGTGCACCGGCACTTCCGTCAACGGCATCTTCCTGGACGACTGCACCGACCAGAACAACACCGTCTGCCACGTCGTCAGCCTGTAAGTCGATATCCTCACGCTTTGCCGCACGGACGCAGCAGCGATTGACGGACTGCATATTATGAGATTAATTTTTCATGCTGCGCCCCAAGGCATGAGCTGGATGCACTATTCTGTGCAAATGCATTCTTACCATGCAAATATAAAGTGCTTGCATGAAGTTATTATTATTCGGTGGTGCTTCACGCATGAGCGTGGTGGTCTCTGAGGAACAAGAAGGGGCGGAGGTAGAAAAAATAGACGGGGGCAAATGCCAAATGGCATTGTTGAAGTATAATGGGGGCTAAAATCAAGATTTTGATTGAATTATATGCTGATGTTTCGTTTAAGCCGTGGAAGTGCAGGGTAGCAGAAGGGGCCATGAACTGCCTCTTCGCTCTTCTTCCTCCTCACGTCCATCCGCCGCCGCCTGCCACCTCCTCATCCATCACGGGCCATCTTGTCGCGCCGCCCTCCAACAATCCCAGCCATCCATCCCTGCCCCAAATGGTCTTCTTCCTCGCACCGCCCTTCAACATCCCCAGTCGTCTAGCCCCGCCCACCATTTGTTCTTCCCCTCACCGCCTCCACCGTCTGCCGCCATCTTGCCATGCTGCCCTCCACTGACTCGTCTCGCACCCCCCCCCCCCCCCTCGGGCGATCAACCTCCCTTCCTCCAGTTTCTATGGATGGTGGAAGGAACAGAAGATTTAGGCCTAGTCTGGCAACACAAGGGACGGCGCCCCGAATATCCGCATCCTCAAGGGGAAATCCTGGCCCACTTCAACCCGGGGCCGCGCGCTCCCTGCAGCCCCCTGATCCCCCGACTATATTTGGGAGCACAGGGATCGTTTATCCAGGGAAAAAAATCAGGAAATTCACTAAAATAATCAAACAAATTAAAAACTGCTCTGAAAAGTTAGGGGAAAACTTCATAAAATGCTTGAGAAATCCATAAAAATGAGAAAAAAATTGTTGGCACCAATAAATGCATAATTTTGGCAAGAAAATATTCTAGTTCCACTATTACGTGCCTCATTGACAAGAAAATAAACAATGCAATAGTGCATGCATCATTTTCACAAGCAAATAAACAATCCAAAGCTCAATGTTGCATACAAGGTGACTGGGAGCACAATCACAAGTTTACAGCTCATCACATAATCATTCTAAACAACTAGTTCTTAAGTTATAGGAGATTGCTCAATGAAAATCAAAGCTCAACATGCTGCTGGCACAAACAAGATTTGTCTCTCCGTTCTTCGAACAATATGATATATCTGCAAGTTTCCCATCTCTCAAGTATCTGCAAGCCTCCTGCAAGTAACAAAAGAACAAAACATACTTGAAGTGATGAAACAAAACGGTTTTATGAGACAAAATGGTTGCCACAAACTTAAAAAATGTTCTGTGTGTATTCTGTGAGTGCATCAAAGCTATAAGTCTCAACCTCACACCGACAAGGAAGATGGTCTGCCAATTATATGTTTCTGGTTATGAAAGTTGATATTCATAGCACAGATTATAAAAACAGAGTTTAAAGTATCACATGTGACTATACAGCGATATTCAGTTGCCTAGATATTAATCTAAAAGATACGTGTAGGGGAAATAAAGCATTTGGCAATAAGATTTAAAATTCAGAGCTAATGCCGTGGTAGATGTCATGGCTCGGCTGAGCACTGAACTAACTGGTCAGGTAAAGAAAAGTTCTTGTTCTTGGGTAAAAGTGAAGTTCACACATTAGGTTTGACAAGCACAAACAAACAGTTCACAAAATACGCTATTACATTGATTATAGCAAGGACCGGTGAACTGAACTAACTACAACATAAGCATAATCATATGTGAATTTGTGAATTGGTTGTAAATTCGTAATAGCCGGCTAGTACCTGAATTAATGGACCTGTGTGTGAACTAGCAGTCTAGCATACTCAAGAAATATCCAGACTACCATCTAGCTATTCAAATTTTGTAAGGGTAGCTAATATATTAGTCACAGATACATTTGTCATCTATACCAGACTACCACTAACATCGAGATGATTGGATCAATACTAAAAAAAAAAAAAAAAGCAATGTTCTGCACTCGGAGTTGACCATGATCAGATGATTTCTTGGCGGCAGCACAAGCGCGTAACACACCAGAATTACTCAAGATAAATATTCAGGTACGAACACACAAACTAGTAACATGCCCATAGTTACAGGTTAGTTTTGAAAATGACAGTACCCATAATAATCTACCACTCAGCCTCAAATATGATACCTACTTCTAGCGCATATGTATCTTCAGTTAAGTTTCAGTTAGCAGTTTAGATACAGCAACGATTGCAGTTTGTTCTAGATAGAATTTCAGTTTTGTTAGCTGTTTCACCGCAGCACCAAAATCCTCTGTCTCTTGTGTTCTGAAACTCGTGTGATAGTAGCGATTCCAACAAAATAAATGCACTATAACGGCGAGTGACAGAAAGTATTAGATCGCAACATACCTTGATGAGGCAGTACTAGCGCTCGAACTTCTGGAGGTTGTAGCCGTGCACTTGCCACCTCTGAAGTCGGTGCGGAACTTCAAGACAAAGTTGCAGATCTTTCACCTCGTACAGCTTCGCCAGCCTCGGATCCGGTAGGAGACGCCACCGACGAGCTCTTTTGCGCGGTGGAGGTAACGGCACCTCGATTGGGAGCAGGCGGCGACATCGCGAGGTTGCGAGTGGGGAGAGAGGAGAGGCATGTGTGGGGCTGGCGAGGGAGAGGAGTGGCTGTGGTGGCGAGGAGAGGCAAGGCGACGGCGAGGAGAGGAGAGGCGAGGCAAGGCGGCGGCGACGTCGCGAGTTGCTCGCGAGGCGGCGAGGATTTCGTCCTCTGTGTGAGAGATGATTTTTTCTGGCCCGGGAAAAATGGCCGAACCCGAGGCAGGCCTTCCCATGTTAATGGGTTGGCAAAGGCTGCGGTGGGCTTCCCCGGGCTGGCTTCCCCGCAGGCGGCCTTCCTAGGGACTGGGCCGGGATCCCCACGGCGAATTGAGTTCCCAAACGAGGCCTTAGGGATACGAACCCTTCAAACCTAAAGGATTTTACAACCGCCAAAGGCGAGGTTGAAGGTGATGCCGGCGAGTGTCATAGTCCAGTGTGCAATGTACATCATTCCGGCACGAGGCTTCTCCCCACGCCCCCCAAAACAATGACGATGGATCTCTGAGCTGCTCTATGTGCAGGAAAATATACGCGTTGAATGTTGTTGGCCCGATACCAGAAGAGCTGCGGAACCTGACGTGGTTGTCTAATTTGTATGCACTCTTACTCTGAGCATGTCACGCCGTTGACAAATAAGCATTTTATCTGAAATATGGAAATATGATTCTTTATTCTTGGTTGCATAGCCGGTGCTTATTCTTTGAGTTTTCACATTCTAGATTTGCTATTAGCATTCTCCTACAATCTGCGTAGAGAATGGTACAGAGTTCACTGAGGATTGTCGTCATCTGCTACATAGCTACTATTTTACCATAAGCATTGTCGAGTCACTTAGAAAAATAATATCGAATGAGGAAATCTTATTTTCTTTTCATCAGGGATTTAAGACAAAATTATTTAACAGGACCTTTACCACCGTTCCTTGGTGAATTGACTGCTATGCAGTACATGTGAGGTTTTGAACTTGAAACAGTATCCCATTACATTACTTTGTATCAGTCTTAAACTTTCTTGCATGAATATACAGGAGTCTTGGCCTCAACGCATTATCTGGATCCATTCTGAAGGAGCTTGGCAACCTTACAAATCTCATATCTTTGTAAGGATGGTACTTTCATAATGTTGTGAAGCTATTTCATAGAAGTATACGCTAACTTTCGAACAATAGAAAGTTCGTTCGAAATCTTTCTTTGGCAGCTTCGTTCCTTCCAATTAACCTCTTTTTGAAAGGTAGTTATGCTGAGATTCCAATTACAAATATTTGTGATTAATCTGGATTTCTTTGCGTGTTCTCAGGGGCTTAGGCTCCAACTGTTGTAATAACGCTATCGACGGGAGAGGACAACAACAAAAGTAGACAAGAGGCAAGACACAATATAGGGTGGAGCCTTCTCTTTATTATTCTGAATAAACTTGTGTCTACAATGCTTGGGGTGCTCCACTATTTATACTCGGGGTTGAGGCCCTCCTTTCCTACTAGGAGAGGAACTCTTTGGTAAATTGCCCACATATGGAGTAGGACTAGGATAGGTTCTCCTGGAACTTCCTTTCCTTCTCCAATAAGTATTATTATTATAACACTCCCCCTTGGGCATTTTACGACGACACACATGTCTCATTAAAAACTCCTTCATAAAAACCCAGTGGGAAAAATGGAGAAAAGAGTACATTGTACCGTAGCTCTTAATTGCACACATTGCCTCGTTAAAAACCTCTTTTTTTTGAGAAACCTTCAGGTAAAAACTCAAATGAGGGAAAAAGAGTACAATGCTATATTCTTCTAGAATTTACTATATTGTCTTCTTGACTATAGTGTTAGGGATTATGTGCTCAAGGAAGTTCTCTCTCTGATTTGCACACATCTTTTAAGCCTTTTATACCTTTATGTATGATTCACCAAATCTCTTCATTCTGATGCATTTCATGCATAAGGAGAATTTTGGTGTAAGGTATTCCATGATCTTTGACTTAGTATGTCCCTTTTGTATTTGTGCAATACAAGCTGTATTATCTTCAAGATAATCTTTAGGGTTTCATTCTCAAATGATCTGTATCTGTAGTCTCTCAAAGTTCAAGACAAGATTATGATCATGTTATTCCTTCTCATCCAAGTACATTCTTGGGATGCCACATTCTACGCGACAATTCACAAATGGTCTATATTTTAGAATATAGTATATCATGCTTCAAGCCATGATTTTCATCATTGTAAATCTGTAATGTTCATCCTTCAGGATCGATCAGAACAATTCTTCAATCAATCTTGATTCTCTATGGGGGATAATAACCATTAATATTACCTTTCGTGGTAATGTAGGAAATCATCATTCTTGTGCTAGCTTGTACTTTCTGAGTACATATACCTTTCAGGTATGATGATTTCCATATAATCGGGTCTATACTCTCTTCTGGGATAGATGGTATTATTCAAGATTCGATTGGCAAGTCATTTCATGACTCCTTCCTTCAAAGATATTCTCCAAAAATGATTCTCTCCGTGAGATTCATTCTCTCTTGCAAGAGGCTCTTGTGAGAGACTTATGTCATTCTCCAAGAATACATTATATGTTGCGATAATTCTATTCGGGAATTATTCATTGTCCTTCAAGAATCTTGTCATTTGGATTTCCAGAATCCTGTGACTAACTGCATATTTATATTTCGCCAGAGATGCAGCAGAACTTCATTCGTATTATGAGAATATCAGTCTTTCAGAGACTTATGAACCATATACTTTCACCATTACGGTTCATATCCTCAATTGCATTCTTAATTGACCCGATTGTAACGCATACATGCGTCTGTGCCATGGACTTTGTTGCCGGATCCGGGTCCTCTACTTTCATGAGAGAAACAATTGCAATTCGTGAGGAGATGTTGTACAACTTTTCTTCTATTCTCATATTCATCGATTGTTCTGCATTCCCAACACTTCTGTGTGCACAATGGTTGGGTTCTCATCTTCACGATGATCACTCTTATGAGCTTCTTAATCCTTCTTCATGAGGTGCTATCTTCAAGAGTGGGAGGAGTTTCATAATTATTGCAATGACAAGTGTCCGTTGATTTAGAGTCCAAAGGCGTCCCAATAGATTTTAGATCAACGACAAACAAGTCGACCGGCGATATAAGCACAAGCGTCCCTATGTATATCACACGCGGTATTCGGTTTACTTCATGTAAACTTAACTTCTGGTTACTCCTCTCTTCAAGATTATTCTGGCATTACGCTTCATGCGCATATTCAGTGCGTGATTCCATTCCTGCTTCAAGCTTCCAAGGAATGATAATGTAAGGCATTGTTTCTGGGTCCATTCTCCCCCTAATGCCAACATTATAGCATACAATCTCTAGTGATATCCCCTATCATAGGCATTCAATTGACATAACGTCCAGGTTATATCACCAAACTTCAAGTGGGAGCCCATTCATGTATGCAAAGATGGTGAAAATATTTGCAAAATATTTACGCACTTATATGCAGTGAGCTAGACATGCTCGACATTCTGAATTGAGACTTTCTATCATGTCAAAATGACAATGATAATGTCTAACTTCTTTTTCATCGCAACAAAAATAGATTTAATTGCATAAATCATAAACTCCAAATAAAACACTTCAAGGTCAAATAAACACTTCAAGGTAAAAGAAACAACAAGTTTCATAATGTTAAAACATGCAAGAAATTTTATTCTTCTAGAATATTTGATTGCCAACATTTTCAATGTTTAATCCAATCATCCAGGACTAGATCATGTCTGTTAGATTTTCTAAATATCCACATATTTCCTATGCCATCATCAATCAAAATTCTCCCCCTTATCACACCATCACTAAACTTCAAGTTCATTGGATGCTTCTTGCATTCGCTACGACACAATGCATGTATCATAGGCTGCAATTATACTACTAGTCTAACAATAATTGGTGTGAAAAAACACATATGTACCATTCATGTACACAATATTCTCCGGAATCATGTGAATAAGGTAGATTATGATAAAAATACTTGCATTGGTTCATGTGCTTCTAATTTCCATTCTACCTTCTTGGTTGTAATGCACAAAGAACTTATGCAGTAACCTACAAGGTTATATGTGGCTTCATAGTGGACAAATATCATTGCAGATGATTAATACTAACAGACTTGGTAAATCATTATGTTCAGCATATAATCCATATATTCCAAGCGAAATTTAACAAGTATACTTCTGGTATTAAAACAAAGGCAAGAAAAATCAAGCCAAATCCAAGCTACATATAGACTGCAAGCTATATCGTAGATAAAGAACAAATTCAATTTGCAACCGAGAATATTATATGCATGCTTCAGGCTTAAGCTTCAAGCTAATATCTCTTCAGGATAAAATAAATGCTCACTCTTCTAAAAGTTTGCATGATCCATCTAATTCTTTCAAGAATTATAAACTTAATGCACCTCTATATAACAACTACTACTTGGTAGTTTATTTTAAATTTGGAAGACTATGCCGAGTCCCCATGCACATATTTAATTCATCACTAAAATGATCATCCTCATCCAGGAGGTTATCATCGGGAGCTATATTTTCAGAATTCTCGCTCAAGCCTTCAAGGTTTTAGTGATGATATCTATGAAACTACAATCAATCTTCTATGATTGTATTGTCTCTTCTTCATGAGAGCCATAGTAAACAGATTTTATCTTCAAGATTTTTGTCCAATAATCCTGTTATACTAGCTGCAAGCTTCCTAGTATATACATTCTCAAATTCTTCTATGAATTTGACGAATGTTGTGCCAATGACCAAGTATTCTGTACTTAAGACAATGGTAATAGTCTGGATTAACTTATGTTGCTAAATAATTCACTTTCGGTTTCTACGTGATCCCAGAAGTTTATGCATTAAACAGCAACATAATTCCTAAAGTGTAATGATATGAAACTTCAAGTCATCTCAAATACACTGACATTCATGTGCCAATATTTGGGTTATCTTCTTGATTTACTCATTCGGTGAGTCCCAAAATATTTTAGGATTATTCCAATTCAACTTACTTTATACCAAAATATTGCACAACTACTAATTGTTCTGCAAAAGTAGCATGCAATTCACTCTTCTTGGGTTGCATAATTCTTCAAGAAATATCTCACTTCTAGGAACAATTTTGGTATTTTTAGTGACCAGACTGGATAGTAACCATGCAGGGTTTAATAACCATTCTAGGTTAATCAGGATTTTTATTCTACTAGAAAATGGAACAAATGATTCAAGATACATGTGCATTTAAGTTTACTACATGTAAACAATTAAATGGGTGCAAAAGTAATGGATACAATTCTCGGAAGCATTGTAGCAATAAGGTAAAAGAAAAACCAAAGCTTGACACATAGACTTCAAGCTATTATGTATTAAAAACGAGGTCTCTACTAGAGATTACATTAATCCACTTAAATCAATTCAGGAATCAAGACTAATTGCATTACTACTTCTACAATTACCATCTACTAGATCGGTATTTTGGACTATTTCGAGTCCCTATGCACGGTTTCTAATTCATCACCAAGAAGATTATCCTCATTCATGAGGTTATCATCCAAAGCTCAATTTTCAGAATTGCAGCTTGATCCTTCAAGGTTCTTGGTCTCATATTGTGACGTACCTTCCATCTACAAGATGTTTTCATTCTTCTCTTCAATGGTTTGTGAAGACTCCTTCAACTTCAAGCTACATGCTTTTAATGAGGTTGACTTCCTTCTAGGAATTCTTCTTCTTACCCTGAAGTTCTTGGTACAATTCGATAAGGTGCTTGGGTGTTTTTCTACACCTATAACAATCTTGATCTTGTTTACCGTATGCTTCCTCTTTAGACTGCTAAACCTTAGCATTCTTATTCTTCTTGAATTGTCAGGCTTTACCTTTACCTTTCTCAGGTGCCTTCCATTGGCCCTTCCCCTTATCATTCTCCGTGAATAATGTAGCATTCGGTGCTATTTAGCCAGTGTAACAAGACGTATGATCCTACAAGATCGTCTCATTCTCCCCCTGATCATACTTCAAGTCATTACTCAGGGTTACTGGCTACTCACATAAGCGAGCTTGGGGTGTTAGGTAGAGAGTTTTATGTATGAGCTTGTTTTTACCAAGTTCAACGTCACAAATCTTCATGTGAGTGACGATCTCATACTATACGGTATTATAACCCACAAATGTCTTGTAATGTTGAGACGTAGGTGCTGCCATTCACGCTCAACTATTCCAGAAAGATTTCATCTTCTCAAAGTGCTCATTCAGAGAGCCCCACAAGACCTTTAGACTATTTTCATTCATTATTCATTCTGCAGGAAAATGCTTAAGTGATGACTCAGGAAATCCAGTGCCTGAGATTTATCCACTTCAGTTGGATCAATATCCTCATTCTTGAGTTTAATCATCTTCAAGAGATTTTTAACACTCAAGAGGATTTCATCATCATGTGATCAAGATAAATAGTTAAAACCATTCAAGATAAGCACATCGAATTCATGTTTCACAAATTGAGATATCTACAAGATATTCATATGAAAGTGCATAGGTTTACTTCTAGTAAACAATTTGTAGAATGCAAAGAGTAGCGGATCAAAAACTCGAAGAAAAGACCTAAAACCATGTTCCTATGATTAAAGGCACATTTTAATCATGTTTTAATTCATTATACATGATATGCATGATTTCAGATCAAGAACACAGTAATTATGCACAAACAGGAGGTTCAAACATGAAAAACAGCAAGTTATTATGCTTCTGACATAAAATTTCCTAAAACCCAAGGTGTTATCTACAAAATAACAGTGTGCAGCCCTTTTCTAGAGACTACAGGGTCTATTTTGCAAAAAAAATCTGGGTCAAATCATAAATTCAGAACAATTTGGACCTATTTGCAAAAAAATAGGACTGCGGGTTCTATTCTGGAAAAATTCAGGGGCTTTTCTGCAAAATTCATAGCCTAGCCGCAATTTCTTCTAATACTCCAGGGGGCTTTCCGCAAAATTTCTGATTTTTCTCGTGATTTTTCTGAAATCAGGCCGGCCCACTGGGCCAGCCTCGGCCCATCCCAGCCCACCCTGGCCCAACCCACCAACTCGGCCTGCCCGGCCTGATATAAGAGGAGGGGATCCGGGTGAAACCCTAATCCCCTACTCACTTTCTCACTCTCTCTTCCTCTTCTCTCACACCCACCGAGCGGCGGCGGGGGCGGCAAGGCGGCGCGGTGGTCGGCCTCGCCATGGCGCGGAGCGCCTGCGAGAGGAGCGGAGGGAGGAGATCCACGTGCAACGCGGCGTGGTGGTCCTCGGGCGAGCCCATGCGGCGGCGCTTGGCTCGAGGAAGAGGAGGGTGGCGACGCGCGGCGTTCTGGCACGACGCGGTGCGGCGGGACCGCGGCGGCGGTGCGTGAGCGGCGAGCTCCCGCCGTCGCGACGCGAGAAAAGCGAGGCTCGAGGGTCCCCATGCGGCGGAGGAGTCCCGTCCCCCTAGATCCAGCGGTCCCGAGGTCCGATCCGGCGGCCTCGGGCGCGGATCCGGGTCCGGCGAGGTGCGCGCACCTTCGGGCCTCGTCGGGAGGCGATGGTGGTGCGGCGGCGGTCGAGCTCCTAGCTCCCGTCGTCGCGACGTGCAGAGCAAGTCGGCCCAGGCCCAGATCTGGTGGCCGGCGACCCGCTGCGGGGGCTACGTGGTCCGACGCCAGCGTGCGGCGGCGGGGCCTTGCCCGGGTCCGGGTGGATCTGAGCGGATCTCGCGTGATCTCAGCCCGTGCTAGGGTTGAGGTGCGCGAGGATGCTACCTGGCGGCGAGGTCACGCGACACAGGCGGTGGCCGAGGTGCGGCATGGCATGCGCGCGGCGAGGTACGGCTCGGCGCAGGCAGTGGCTCGTCGGAACGAGGTGCGGCTCGGTGCTGCACGACGATTTCAACTCGTCGACGACGAATTAGCCGTTAGGGTTAGGGTTAGGATTTCAGACCCTTTTCTTTTCTTTCTGATGCTTGCTGTGCTGTGTGGTGGTGGCCTTCGAGCCACTCATTGTGCATGTGGCTGCGGCGGTTCATCGCCGGCGGCTGTGGTGGCTACCAGCCCCACAAAAAAAAAAAACGGTGTGTAATGCAATGCTAGATGATCCCTAATTCTAGGTGTAGGGATGCGGTAAACTCAGTTTAGAAAAACTGAGGCCAGATGCAAGGGGATTTCGATCCATGGCTGCAACGAGCCATCGCGATCAACACTACGACTAGGTCGATCAGCGAGTTTACCTTAGGATTCAAGATGCATCAACATGTATACCATCCATTGGACTATCGCGTAGGACAGAGCCAAGGACTTAACCGCGTAGGGCGTATACATGCAGTTCTTACTCCGTAGTCGTTCCCGATCCCACCAACAACGTAAGTTGGCACGGACGTCGTGGTCGTCGAGGCACGGAAACCGAGGCGCCATGCTACCCGAGGCAGGCGCGCTTCTCGAGGTCGGCGCGAATCTCGAGGTGGCAACTTCAACTCGGCGGCTCTGGTGGCTCAGCGGCGGAGCGTGTTGATAACGTGTTGTAATAACGCTATCGACGGGAGAGGACAACAACAAAAGTAGACAAGAGGCAAGACATAATATAGGGTGGAGCCTTCTCTTTATTATTCTGAATAAACTTGTGTATACAATGCTTGGGGTGCTCCACTATTTATACTCGGGGTTGAGGCCCTCCTTTCCTACTAGGAGAGGAACTCTTTGGTAAATTGCCCACATATGGAGTAGGACTAGGATAGGTTCTCCTGGAACTTCCTTTCCTTCTCCAATAAGTATTATTATTATAACACCAACTACTTAAATGGCTCCCTTCCTTCAGAGTTGGGGAACCTTGTTAAACTCGAACAATTGTACGTCTCGGCTAGTTTTGGGCACTCCAAATACTTTCCTCCAATTCATGGGTGCTCATGATTATGTTTCCTTATGGCAGGTATATTGATAGTGCAGGCCTAAGTGGTCCCCTACCAGCATCATTTTCCAAGCTTACAAGAATGAAGACATTGTATGCCTGTTAAGGATGTTTGGTTGACGGTCTTGCGGCCCGCCACTCAATCTCTTATGTGTTATTCTTTCTTTGTGTCCAGGTGGGCTTCAGATAACGATTTTACTGGGCAAATACCTAATTATATTGGGAGCTGGACTAATTTAACAGAACTGTAAGATTTTATTACCATGCTTTCGTTTCACTTACACTAAGTGAAAATAATAAACAAACTTTGGATATCTTGCAACATATTTATTCCATATATTGAATCTCCATACACAGTACCTAGTAGTAATAATTAATTTAATTAAGTCAAATGAGAGGTAACATTATTAAAATATTGCATCATTTCCTTTGCACTAGTTTTACTAATTTATGAATAGACTTTTAGTACTTATTATGATAGTTTGATAGAAGTGCTAATTTATTTTCTAAAGAAAAATTGATGCATTCTTTCTTTCTTAATTAACTAAACTAGTTAGTAGATAAATCCTTTAAACTAGTGACAAGAATTATCATGTTGTAGGCGGTTTCAAGGCAATTCTTTCCAAGGTCCACTTCCAACAACTCTTTCCAATCTTGTACAACTGACATGGTTGTAAGTGATTGCTTGTGATGAGAGTTGTTCTGCTCATCCATGAAATGGGAACAATCTCATGCTCATGGAGAGAGAGAGAGAGAGAGAGAGAGAGAGAGAGAGAGAGAGAGAGAGTATCATCTGTAAGTATCAAGGTTGCAGAATGATAGAATGAATTGCCTATTTTCTGTGGTGCAGGCGAATAGGTGACATAGTAAATGGAAGTTCTTCACTGTCATTTATCAGTAACATGACATCTCTGAACACCTTGTATGAATATAGAACTTGTCATTCACTTAATTACTCAAACTATGTATTCATATATGCTGCAGTGCAACTAATTTCTCAAAACCTAACATGTGACATGTTACCCTACAGAGTTTTGAGGAGTTGCAGGATATCTGATAGTCTGGCTTCAATAATTTTTTCTCATTTTCCAAATTTGATATTGCTGTAAGCCGTTTGGTTTCTTCCTAAACTCCAGTCATGTGTGAGTTGTGCAATATGCTTTGATGAACTGATACGGGTTGTGCACCATTGGATTACAAATTTCCTTCCTATTCCCTTTTTCTACTGTTACAGGGATTTGAGCTTCAACGATATCATAGGCCCTATACCACAAGCCGTGCTGGATATGAATTCGCTGAACTTCTTGTATGTTTTTTTTTTGTTATAACAATTATTCTAGTAACTGAAATTTATCCTTCTGATGCTAGCAAATTTACTCCGTACAGATTTCTTGGGAATAATATCCTTTCAGGAAGCCTTCCAAGCTCTATACAAACTTCTTTTGAAGTCCTGTAAGTCATTATGGTTTCGTTGCAAATAGTGTAACAAGGTTTATGTCGCCGTTTTTCTTTTGTGTAGGGACTTTTCTTACAACCAGCTTTCAGGAAACATTCCTTCTTGGGCTAGTCAGAAAAAGTTGCAATTGTAAGTTCTGAGTTCCAAATTTCTACTGGATGACTGAACGAAATTCACCCAAATTATTAGGTTCATAAAATAAACATTTGTTAAACTGGCTCTAATGTATATGAAAAGCTAATTTGGTGCATCTAGCTCGTATTTATTTTAAAAAATTATCGTATTCCAAGCCACATAAGATTCAGTGAAAATAGACCTATTTGCATGCCACCAAAAACTGATTTCGTAGTTATTTTCCTTTTCTACTGTATCTTATTTATGTAAGACCAAGAAAGCATAATTGATTTTAGTATGCATGATGTCTTCTAATTTTAATTGTTTCATTCTATAAAGGAATTTGGTGGCAAACAATTTTGTGATCGACTACTCCAATAACAGGTAAGTTACCATTCTAAAAACTCATCAAGTCCGCATCAGGTACAATTATTCTTCTCTCAGCTCATATTTTAGATTAAATATCAACGCACACTAACATAAAGACCAAAGACCGTCTGTTAAAATCATTATGGTCAGCTCAATTTTTTGTATTCTAACTGTCATCTTTGACATCTGCAGTCTCGTACCTACGGGGCTGGAGTGCCTTCAGCGAAATACACCCTGTTTTGTTGGCCGTCGACAATGTGAGCTTGCTCATTTGCAGTTTTAAGCACGTGCCAACTTGAGGAATGCTAGACCATCGTCAGTATTAAATGATTAATTTTCTTGCAGCTTCTTCATTTGCAGTGGACTGTGGAAGCAGTAGATCTCTATCTGGAGCAGATAATTCCATGTACCAGCCTGATAATGCCAGCCTTGGACCTGCATCCTATTATGTTACAGGAGCACCAACTTGGGGTGTTAGCAATGTCGGAATGTTCATGGATGCATCAAATGGAAGTTACATAATCTACAGCTCACGCCAGTACCAGAACACTTCAGATTCAGAGCTCTTCCAGACAGCCAGGATGTCACCATCGTCTCTAAGATACTATGGTATTGGACTTGAGAACGGGAACTATACAGTCACACTTCAATTTTCAGAGTTTGAGTTTGAGAACTCACAAACTTGGAAGAGTCTAGGGAGAAGGATTTTTGATATCTATATCCAGGTAGATTCCAGTTTGCTGGTAATCTACATTGTTGGTGCTAATTTATGAGCTAGTTAAAATTTTGTTTTAAATTTTTTCCTTGTTCATGTTGCAGGGCGAGCGCAAGGAGCAAAACTTTGACATTAGGAAGGCAGCTGGCGTGGAGTACTTTGGCACTGCTGTCAGGAAGCAGTATGTTGTTCCTGTCACTGCAAACTTCCTTGAGATTCATCTCTTCTGGGCTGGCAAGGGCACTTGTTGCGTCCCTACTCAAGGCTACTACGGGCCTGCTATCTCAGCTTTGAGTGCAAGTACTCCCCTTAGCCAATAAAGAATGCATAGTGAAAATACACTTAATTCTTTTAATATCACTTCTTTTTAAACAAAAGGGTTTCTTACATATTTGACACCCACAGCTCGTAATGCTGGAGAGAAGAAGCGTTCCACCGAAACAGGTGTAATTATTGGAGTACTGGTTGGGGCTGCAGTTTTAGGACTCGTTGTACTTGCTGGACTCTATCTATGGAGGCAGAAAAGGATCAATGTATCATCGAAGCAACAAGGTACGCGATACACAAATGTATTCTCAAAACACACATAGGCTTCTATTTATAAACTTATATATATTTTCTAATTTTCTTCAGAGATGCAGAACATTGTTGGAATACCAAATGTTTTTAGTTACAGTTACAGTGAACTAAGGATCGCTACTCAAAATTTTAGTTCCACAAACCTTCTAGGTGAAGGCGGATATGGGTTAGTTTATGAGGTTAGTTCATCTATGGTACTCACGAGACTGAATTTTGGCTTCAAATTCACTTTTGAAAATATTTTTTAGAAAAAGTCCATTTTACTCCCCCGAACAATTCACTTTGTCTATTTCACCCCCTACACAAAACAATGGCTCACTTTACTACCCTAAACAATTCTATTAGGTGTGATTTACACCCTAATGAAGTTTGTCTTTTTGTTTCTCAGCCCACAAAAGAAATTTGAAACTCAACTTTTACATGTTGACAATTCACACAACATCCTATGTTAAAAAATTTATGACATATTTTTTTGACACTGATTACATAGTATACTAGAAATTAAAGTTATATGCATTCAAATGGTACCAGAAAAATAATTAAAAATATTTTAACAAAGGGTATTGTGGTAGCTATTGTCACGCAGAATTTGAGGTTCAAATTCAACTTCTAGGTTGAGAAACAAAAAGAAAAACTTCAATAAGGTGTAAATTGCACCTAATGGAATTGTTTGACGGAGTAAAGTGAGCCATCATTTTGTTTAGGGGGTAAAATAGACAAAGTGAATTATTTTGGGGAGTAAAATGGACTTTTCTCATATTTTTTCAATGTTTTAAGAAGTTGTCCTGTATGCAAAACTGGTAATGATTTTTAGTTCAATTCTACTTTTTGGAATTTAAACTTCCCCCATCGTACATATTTTGATAACTATTTTTCGTCATATCAATATAATGTACATTCGGCAAGGAAGATGTTCCCTACTCTTTCACTTTTGCACCTTCATAAAGTTGAACCTTGACCTTTTTTCAAGGGAAGTCATTTTATTGCTTTAGATGATTTCTTCTTCTTCCCTACAAAAGTATGGAAAAATAATAGTGGGAAGGGCTCTTCATATATTACAGAATATGTTTGATAATGTGATGCCTCAAAAATGTTTTATTGAAAAATGCCACCTTCTGGTAGGGTAAATTATCCGATGGACAAGTGGTGGCTGTAAAACAGTTATCTGAAACATCTCGTCAGGGGAAGAAGCAGTTCGTAACCGAAATAGAAACCATTTCTCGGTTGCAGCACCGTAATCTCGTGAAGTTATATGGTTGCTGCCATGAGGGCAGTAATCCACTTCTAGTTTACGAGTACCTGGCGAATGGAAGCCTTGATAAAGCACTGTTTGGTACAAGTTCATTAAACCTGATGCAAATGTGACACTGAGAGTCCAGTTCTTAGGTAACTAAAAATTTCATTTCGCAGGAAGTGGGAGATTGAACCTCAACTGGCCAACTCGCTTAGATATATGCTTGGGCATTGCAAGAGGTCTGGCTTATCTCCATGAGGAGTCTAGCATCCGTGTTGTGCACAGAGACATAAAGGCCAGTAATGTCTTACTTGACGTCGATCTCAATCCTAAGATCTCCGATTTCGGGCTAGCAAAACTTTATGATGACAAGAAGACACATGTCAGCATAAAAGTTGCTGGTACATTGTATGCACGTCCATCCTACACCCCACACCCCACCACCACAAAAAAAAAAAAAACAGTTTCTCTTTTCATTAATTTGTGAGCTGATGCCATTTTTTTTACTACTCTATGAAGTGGTTATCTTGCACCGGAGTATGCCATGAGAGGTCGTATGACTGAGAAAGTTGATGTGTTTGCCTTCGGTGTGGTCACATTGGAGATTTTAGCTGGAAGGCCAAACTATGACCAAAGTCTTGATGAAGACAGGGCTTATCTTTTAGAGTGGGTAAGCTCACTGTGAAGTTTAAACCCAGCTTCACCACTCTTGCATATATTTCTTCTGTATTTTTGAGAAAATATATACTAAATTATATATATGATTGGGGCTCATAATATAAAAATTCGTGTGCATACATAAAGTTTTTGCATCAAACACTTAACCTCGGTTTGACATTACATTGTGAATGGATGCAACATTGAAGACCCTACTAAATTGTAGAGTATAGAATGCTATTCCTAATCTTGTTGGTGACACATATTTAGTTTCGACTACATCCAGCGTGTATATATGTCCAATTATGCCATAACTTTGTTTCCAATTTGAGTGATTAAAAAAACTAGAGGGATCTTTTACGCATTTAATTAAGTTGATAGTATTAGCAATTCAACTACAGCTAGGATTTTATAATTTTAGATGATGTGTTAGTTTAATATTATCTTATTATTTTTTCTGTATCATTGTTATTTTCAGCTGGTTTTTTATGTAATAGTAGTAGTGGGTAATTTTATGAAGTCACATATGAGTATTTAGGCCTACCTTTTTTCAAAATGGATGTGGTGTACAATTTTAAACATGTGAAGGGTCTTTTTTCGGCTAATTTTCCATAAAGGCGGTAGTGGATAAGTTTCTTTCTTTTTTTCTCTAATTCATGTGTCATTTTTAGCACTTTGAGAGCGAACGTGGACATATAGGTATTTTGGTCTACCTGGTAATGGCAATGGTGGGTAACTTAAAAAATTTCAAGGGGTATTTTTGGCTAATTTTTCATAATGGCAGTGGTGGGTATTTTTCATCTACAAATTTTCATAGTGTCAAAATTTTCATCTTTTTTTTTCTCTGATGAATGTGATAATTTCAGGCCCTTAATAGAAAATATGGTCGCTCCTTTGCTTCGCCAACTGCTAAGATAATAAATAGAATTCTTTTAGAAAAGTTTACATAGATATCTTTGGAAGAAATTATTGGAACCAAAATTTCTATAAATGCTTTGTTCCATTGATAGAAAAATTTTAAAATATATCTTAACATGTGTTTGAACCTGGTGAAAGTTTCATTCGTATCTGTCTTCTATTTTCTTTGCCCATGCTATGATACATTTAAACGCTCTGTAGGATATATTTTTGCATTTGAACTCATTTTCTGTCAAAATCTTTTGAAGAGGAGTTATAGTCACTATATTTTCAGGTCTGGACCCTGTACAAGAAAAACATACCTCTCCAAGTTGTGGACCCCAGGCTTGCAAATTTTAACAGTGAAGAGGCCCTCCGTGCCATCCGCGTCGGCCTCCTCTGCATCCAGAGCTCACCTCATGAGCGGTTGTATCGATGCTTGCCGGGGACATCGAGGTGATTGAGGCGGTCTCAATGCCCAGTTACATCACTGAGTGGCAGTCGAGTTCGGGGCCAAGGGTGGCCACAACGCACACTGGATCGCCGTTCTTGAGCTCCGTCATCGACGAAGGCAGGTGATGTAATAAGTGATATGGTCTTCACGCTCAGATCAGCCTGTGTCAACAAGCGACGGATTGTTTCTTGTAAATGCACTCTGAAAATTGTATGTGTATTTGAATTGTTATATGAGATTGGCAAATCGATGCTGAATTACATAGCACCTGCCACCTACCTCAAAGCTCATCAACTTCGAATGAGGTCCCCGCTCACGTGCTTGTTGGTTGTTGCCCTGGGGCCGCTCTGATCTGGTGTTGAATCTATTGTGATCAAAAGATGAGGGCCAGGTGACACTGGGCTGCTGTGGTTATGCAAAAAAGCGCTCAGTTGATACGTTCACAGTTCACACTGAAAATTGTATGTGTAATTGAATTCTTAAAGAGTTGCAAATTGCTGCTGCTGGACCTTACTCGCCGTGAAGCAACCTCGACCTCACCTCGCACTCCTCCGCGACCCGATCTGCAACGACCGCGAGCCCCCCAGCTCTGCGCCTCCCCTCAAGGGTGTGCATCCCTCGACACCAAACACAGCTCATAGTCCCCAACGGGCCGGCGGGGGGCACAACACAACTCAGCAGCAGATCCAGGTCGTTGCGGTTTCTAGAACGACACTCTTTGAGGGACAGAGGGAGTATAACTTTAAACAACTACTCGAAATTGTAGACATAGGCCGCATTTTCTCAGTGTCCACGAGACCAAAAGAACGATGCTTCCAGGAGACAAAACCAAAATTGAAGAGTGCCCCACAAACAAATTTCCCTTTTATATTATATTCTTATGTTAGCTCTTCAGGTTGGTGATGCTCTTTTTTGTATGGTCTTTTCGTTATTTCTGTGTGTTGAATCGTCTTAGGAAGATGGCGATCGAAGATCCTGCACCTGTAAGTCAAGCCAAGCTCTATTGGTAAAACTTCGGGCTCTTCGATGTCTGTCAATGTCCAGACTCCAGAGTGACGCTCCGTAAGGCACAAGCTGCCCCAGCAACAGCTCATTATGTGCTTTCATCAACACATCATGATGCGCCAATTCCTGTTGTACCTCTGCCGTTTAGCCAGATTTTCTGCAGTACACGTTTTGTTTCTTTTAACATTTTCTGCAGGCGGACATACAACACAAATCCAGGCCCATGCACTGGCTGAATTGGGCCAGAAACGCAGCAAAGCCCACGGACAGCACAATGGAGAGGACAAACGTGAGAACAGGCCCAAGAAGCAGACTGAGAGGAAACAAATGCCTTTAACGGCCGTAAAATTGGCCACAGTAACATACGATGTCAAATCGGTAAAAGGCAAGCTTATTCTTCACACTAGGAGAGACCGTAACCCTTCCCCGTTGACGACTAGCTTATTCTTTACACTAGGACTGTGACGTGCTGAACCATGAACTTAATTAATGATCATATGTTTTCATCTGTTGTTTGTTGACGACCACAAATAACACAATGCAGAAGGCAATGCATGCTCTACCGCACCTAACAACATAGATTCTATAGACGGCATATCATCAGCTAGTATAAGGATCCCCTCAATTAGTTATACGGCCAGCATAAGAATCTGTGCGGGAGTTTGAATGACGTGAACTTAGATTCATCTTCAGGGGAGGATGACAATTGACAAGATGTATGATGAGAGATGAATGTGGATGTAACCTTCTTCAAGGAAGTCTATTGCGGCAACATCGCTTTGACACAAAGAAGCGAGTGTGAATTCATTGAGAAAAAATAGAGAACTAACACATAAGATTTTGACTACAGGTTGCCCTCGATGCTACTGAAACAAAAGATGTACATACGCCACATGGAACAAAAGAATTTCCGTCATATTGCTATTGCAGAAATTGTATGTTCTAGTTAAGTTTGCAGTTTGCAGCATGCCTTTTCTTTGATAGTTCACAAAATGTGAAGTCATCTTTTTCGGTTGGTGTTTTGAAATAACCAGTTAGAACGATTATCAGACTATGCTCTAAGTAAACGGCTTCTTTTCTTTCAAGGAAAAGTCAAGAAGAGAATTCTGCAAACATCAGAAGTGGTAAAACAGAGCATTTCTTTTTCAGAGAAAATGCCCCATATTTTTGAGTTTGACCTCAATCAGCACAACACTCATCCGGAAAGGAAAAGCTACACATAAACACACAGGTTAAACAACAATGTACACATAATAATAAAGAGCTCTACAGCACAACATTCGTCCGGAAAGGATGATATCTTGAGCGTTCCAGTTGAATTCACAAACAAAGGATTCTGTGGCAACATGAAAATAACTGGAAATTAATTTGATTGTTTCAGTTCAGATGCCAAATCTCATTTACTACCAGTTGAATAACATATAGTTTCAGACTATATGCAAGGCATTGTGGCAAAAGAACAGTCTGGTAAATGCACTTCCATATACATTTGGAGAATAAGATTGTTTCTGAAGATATAAAAGCAATGGAGGCATTGCATCAACTGTTGCCTGCTTCAATCTGGCAAAAGGGATGATGCCCTGATATTCCAAATTCCACCTTTCAACAACTGGATACTGGACACTTAAGATATGATTTGGCCTAAAATGCAAAACAGTAAAAAAAATTATCAGAGCAAACCAATTTTGTTAAAGATAAGCTTCAAATTTTGAGTTTGTCCATAAGTACCTCCAAAACTGATGACTGCAGCAAATAGAAAGTAATAATAACCTGAACAGGACAAGAAAAGATTCAGCTTTCAGTCAACAGGAAGCATCTCTTGATACTCCTTCCAAAGCGCACGGCAAATATATCAGTGAAAAGTTTTAATCCTTCCAAAGAAGTTTGAAATAGTCAAACTCTACATCCCTGTGCATCTGTGGAAACTTGATAAATTGCTTGCAGAACACTCAGTGGCTGGATAGTTATAACTATGATATGGCGCGATGCAATACTGATGCCACATAAATGAAAGCTACTTTGTTACGTGTGCAAAGTTTTCAGAACTAGATCAGTACATTTGAGCATAGAGCAGGAGCAGAGAAGAATACAAAGGATCAGGTAGTGGAGCAAAGGAGGTTCCTGTCCTGGGCCCAATCCTAAATCTATGAAAATTTATCCAGTATAGAAAATAAACTGAATTTTGGTTTGTTCAACAAAGTTGAAGTGAAACTGAGCATAACGTATTAGAGTTGAGTTTGCAGGATAGAAAATACGACTGCATACTGAAGGTTAAAAAAAAAAATAAAATGAGCATAATGTATTATAGTTGAGTTTGCAGGATAGAAAATACGACTGCATACTGAAGGTTAAAAAAAATAAACACAGATCGACTTCATGGGAAACATCTGAAACTTAAAATCTCTATCTATTATGGATTGGCTAGAGATACACGGAATAGCAAGAGGAAACCGGCTCGTCGCCCTCCTTGCGGAGGCTGTGACTGCTCTTTAGGTTTCTTCTTGCTTGCCTAAACTGATCTATGCGCCATGATTATATTGCTGGCTGACTTACAATCGTAACCATCTCAAACTCTAACTAACTTGATGGCTAAGTAATCTCCTAATGATATTCTCTCTAATTTGGTGGCTAAACATCCGACTAACAAAAGGAAAACCTAATCTAATCTCCACGTTGCTTGCTGCCTGCCCCCTCTAATGGGCCCAAGGCCCATAACACTTCACCCCTCTCGGTGAGACAGCTCGTCCTCGAGCTGTCAGTTGAAAGCTTGTCCATAGGGAAGGAATTGTATAGCAGGAAAGTCAGCATCGTGTTGCTACGGTGGTCAGACAGGAAGTCGGGCACTTGGATGCATTGCTGCTTCAGGATGTAGCCGCACTCATTGATACCAAGCTTGCCTAGGAAGACAGAGTATCCACCGAACTTGCAGAAAATGTAAATGGTGTTGTTGTCCGCGTCACCGGGATCCTTGATAATGATAAAGCTGCTGGACGCAGCCAGCGAGAGGCATGATGACGACATGAACTCCCAGCATGCAGTCCAAACATTCCCCACTTCTGAAATCTGAACCCTGGTTAACAGCTTGGACCCCGAAGCTTCAGGTTTAGGCCCCGTTTGGAACGCAGGAATTTCACACGAATTTTATAGGAATTTCACAGGAAACAGTTCAATTCCCGCAGGAACGAGGAACAAATCCTTCATTCCAAACGGGGCCTTAGCACAAAAATTGCCCAGGTGGAGCACCCCCTCGGTGAAAAGCACTGCAGTAGAGTTGCAGTAGAGCAGGAACTTGCACTTGGCATGGCCCCGGAACACGATGTCCAGCAGGCTGTGGCTCCACCCATCATCGAACATGCTGATGGAGACGAAGATGGCAGCCTGGCTCCAGACGCAGAGGCGGTTGGGGATGGCGGACTCCATGCCATGAGGGGCAAGGCTCGTCTGTGGTGGCAGATTCTGCTGCGGTGGAGGGACCAAGGCAGCCCCAGTACTGCTCCTGGACGTCGCCATCGTCGGTGCAGAGCAGTACGATGTGGATGGCAGCAAGAACCCACTTGACCCCAGGGAGGAAACGTGCGCATAACCCGCGCGTGATTCACGGCGGACGGCACACATAGTTTGTTGGCGCCGTACGGCTTCCATGGCGGCCCCATCGAAACACGCGGCGGCGGCCTGGGACATGGCCTCGTCCGCTGCCATGCGCACCGCCGAGGAAGCCGGCGGTACTCGTGACGTCCTGGACGCAGCAAGCAAGGCTGCGCGACAGGCACAATCCGACGAGCGGCAGGGGCATATGCTTGGACCGGTGACGGAGCTGCCTGGATTAGCACCTGCGCTGGCGCTGCAGTGACTTCCGGTGGTGGTGGTGCCGCCGTTACAACTGATTCCTCGACCAACGCTGCAGCGACCGCCCATGCTGCCGAGGTTGCCGTTGGCGCCCCGGATGAATATAACGCCGGTACGTCCGTGGAGGCTTCTGTGACTGCAGTTGGTGGTGCTGATGGTGCTGCCGCCGCCGCTACTGCAGATGCTGACGACGATGTTCCGGCTGGTATGGCAGGCGCCTTCTCGGTGAGCATGCCCGCCGATAGAACGCCAGCTATGGCCTCCATCTTGTCAGCACGGTCCCGCGTGCCGGTGCGAATCTGCAGCAGCCCAAGGATTTTTCTCTCCAGGGCGTCAAGGGCGGAATCGATCTTGGCGCAACTATCCTTCATCTGTTGTGCTGCCATGCTAGGCTCCTCCATGAGCGGATGGATGAGGTGAAAGGCAGATTGGATGAACTAATGGTGGCTGGTAAGAACGGATTGATGGCAGGAAACACAGGCAGAGGATCAAAGGTCTCTGATACCAAATGTTATGGATTGGCTAGGGATACACAGAATAGCAAGAGGAAACCGGCTCGTCGCCCTCCTTGCGGAGGCTCTGACTGCTCTTTAGGTTTCTTCTTGCTTGCCTAAACTGATCTATGCGCCATGCTTATATTGCTGGCTGACTTACAATCGTAACCATCTCAAACTCTAACTAACTTGATGGCTAAGTAATCTCCTAATGATATTCTCTCTAATTTGGTGGCTAAACATCCGACTAACAAAAGGCAAACCTAATCTAATCTCCACGTTGCTTGCTGCCTGCCCCCTCTAATGGCTCCAATGCCCATAACACTATCAACAGGTAATTCAGCAGCGAAAACATAGATCCTTTAGTTTAAAGTGGCTGAAGCAAGAAAATCAATTCCTGGCTGTAGAGAAAAAGAATGTGGTATACATAGAGTAACTTGTATTTGTGGTGTGATCGAATGATGATTGATCTTATAAACCACATCGTTGATTACCTCCATCTGATCCTACCTACTTTTGAATCTTTCATTTTATTATTTCACAAGGATGATGATTGCTATTATAAATCATATCGGCTACCTACAATCAACATGTTGCAACCTGTGAATCTGTGATCGTATTATAGTTTGATTGAACAATGAAGCCAACAAAAAGCAAGGAAAGCTCACCATAGCAGCTCAGCCATTGTATCAAATGCCAGGGCTGAGCAATGGAGACGCCCATGACATGAAGAAAGGGAAAAGCTGAACCCCTATACGGCTCATTCGAATTGTTCTTGACCATCTCCAGCTTCATGGTCTTTAGATTGAGCGACAGGAAGAAAGAATGGGACTTCCTGATGGACCAAAACTCCATTAATACAATCACCCCTCACGGCAAGGGGGCGCACCCTCTTCATCCACTCTTCACGCCTGATCTTCTTCAAGAACGGGAACTGCGTCAGCAACGACACCTGCTGCTTCTTCATCCACCTGCCATCAGCGCTGGCCCAGAGCTGCAAGCACTGCTCTTTGGCGCCAACGAGGCACAGACCGCCGGCTCGCCGACCGGGAAAGGGACCGGGTGGAGGGACCACTCCATGGTGCCGTGTCGAGCACCATGACCCGCTCCGTGTCGTTGGAGTCCCAGTACTTCCTGGTGTTGGACTGCCAGTACGCGAACCGGGCGCGCTGTGGGTGGGGAGCGGCGACCACTCCTTGGTGAGGGAGCAGTAGACGGCAGCGGCGTACACACGATCGTCGGAGAACATGGCGGCGACGACACGGAACGCCGTGTCCGCCTCGTCGGCGAGGAACGCGTGGTTGACCGCGTGCAAGGGGGAAGTCGGGCCCGCGGAAGAAGACGGCCGCCCGCGCGAAGGGGTCGTACACGGCGAGGTCCTCCCGCGGGTTGCGGCCGCGGGACAGGAGGAGGAGGCCGCCGTCGCAGCCCCGAAGCATCCAGGGGTCGGGTCGCGGGAGATGATGTACATGCGGTCTTCGTTGTCCTTGCGGACGGAATCGCTCTCCGGGAGGTCGTAGAAGATCGAAGAAGTCCCCCGAGGCGCTGTCTTATATTTCAGGCCTTCTAGACAAAGAGAATTCAGAGTTCACAAAATGTGAAGTCTTCTTTTTCTTTTGGTGTTTTGAAATAAACAATCAGGGTGATTATAAAAAAAGTAAATGGCTTCCTTCTTTCAAGGCAAAGTCAAAAACACAATTTTGCAAACCATCACAAGTGGTAAAACAGAGCATCTCTTCTTCAGAGTGATGTCCCATATTTTGTCTTGGCCTGAATCATGCACAGAAACACAGGTTAAACAACAATGTACACATAGAAGTAAAGGAAGAGCTCTACAGCACAACACTCATCCGGAAAGGATGAGTTCTTGAGCGTTACAGCTGAAGTCACAAACAAAGGATTATGCAACAACATGAAAATAACTGGAAACTAATTAGCTTGTTCAGTGCAGATGCCTATTTAACTACAGCCAAAACAAATTTGGAGAACAAGATTGGTTCAGCAGATATAAAAACAATAGAGATATTGCATCAACTGTTGCCTGCTTCAATCTGGTAAAAGTGATGATGCCCCGATTCTCCAAATTCCACCTTTCAACAACTGGATACTGGACACATCTTAGAAGTTTGACTTGGCCTAAAATGCAAAAAAGTTCACATTGTTATAAGAGCATGCCAATTTTGATGGAAGATAAGCCCCAGAATTTTGAGTTTGTCTACAAGTACCTCCAAAAACCAATGTTCGCAGCAAATAGAAAATAATAATAACCTAAACAAGACAAAAAAGGATCAGCTTTCAGTCAATAGGAAGCATCCATTGATACTCCTTCCAAAGTGCACACCAAATATATATCAGTGGAAACATTGATTCTTTTAGTAATTTGTAGTTTATAAAGAAGCTTAAAATAGTCAAACTCTACATCCCTGCGGATCTGTGGAAACTAAGAAATGAATTGTTTGCAGAATGCTCGGTGGCCGGATACTGATGCCACATCAATAAAAGCAACTTTGTTCCATGGGCAAGTTTTCAGACATAGAGCAGTACATTTGAGCATAGAGCAGGAGCAAAGGAGAAGACTATGAAGGATCAGGTGGTACAGCAAGGGAGGTTGCTGACCTGGGCCCGATCCTAAAACTATGAAAAGTTATCCATTTTAGGAAAATTAACTGATTTTTAGTTTGTTCAACACAAAAGTTGATGTGATGAACATAATGTATTTAAAGTTCAGTTTGCAGAATAGAAATTACGACTGCATACTGAAGATTGAAAAAATAAAAAGAGATCGACTTGATGATAAACATCTTAAACTTAAAATCACTATCAACATGTAATTCAGCAGCGGCGACATAGATCCTTTAGTTTATAGTGGCTGAATGTGGTTTTTAGATTTCAAAGAGTAACCATAGTTTACCTAGAGTAACTTGTATTTGTGGCTTTTTCATTTGCGGTGTGTGTGAATCATCGCACCGTGTGTTTGACTGAGACATTAGGCTTAACAGTTGAGCAATGAACCATACATAAATCAATCATAAATTTGTTTTGCGTAATGAAAATATTATATAAAAATGATCCCACAGCATTCAATCATACCATTGTGGCAATGCTCCCATTATCGAAAACATGTGAGAATAGAGATAATTTCTTGAAATCCAAAAGGCATGGAAAGATAGGAGTACTAAAAAATCAACAGTAAAACAACAGTTTAGGCAAAAAAGTTATACCTAAATAAACAAATAGGTACCAAGAACGTGAACTTCATGGTGGTTTCTATTTTATCATTTCACAAGGACGATAATTGTTATTATAAATCATATCGGCTACCAACAATCAATCTGTTGCTGTCTACTCCGTGAAATTTGTTTTGCATAATGTAAATATTATCCCTGTGGATCCGTGGAAATTAAGAAATGTTTGCAGAATGCTCGGTGACCGGATACTGATGCCACATCGATAAAAGCTACTTTGTTCCATGGGCAAGTTTTCAGACATAGAGCAGTACATTTGAGCCTAGAGTAGGAGCAAAGGAGAAGGCTATGAAGGATCAGGTGGTACAGCAAGGGGGGTTGTTGACCTGGGCCCGATCCTAAAACTACGAAAAATTATCCAGTTAGGAAAATAAACTGATTTTTAGTTTGTTCAACACAAAAGATGAAGTGATGAACATAATGTATTTAAAGTTGAGTTTGAAGAACAAAAAATAAGACTGCATACTGAATATTGCAAAAAATAAACAGAGATCGACCAGATGATAAGCATCTTAAACTTAAAATCTCTATCAACAGGTAATTCAGCAGCAGAGAGATAGATCCTTTAGTTTAAAGCGGCTGAATGTGGTTTTCGGTTTTTATACAGTAACCATTGTTTACCTAGAATTAATTGTATTTGTGGCTTTTTCATTTGTGGTGTGCGCGCAGCATCGCACCGTGTGTTTCATAGTTGAGCAATGAACCATACATAAACCAATCACAATTTGTTTTCATACTGTAAATATTATATAAAAATGATCCAAAAGCATCAATCATACCAGTGTGGCAAATTTCCAATTATCTAAAACACGTAAGCATAGAAATAATTTCCTAAAATCCGAAAAGCATGGAACGATAGGAGTATCAAAAAATCAACAGTAAAACAACAGTTTAGACAATAGTGCTATACCTAAATAAACTAATAGGTACCGAGCACGCGAACTTCATGGTGTTTTTCTATTTTATCATTTCACAAGGATGATGATTGGTATTATAAACCATAATGGTTACCTACAATCAATCTGATGCAACCTACTTGTGAATCTTTTATTTATCATTTCACAAGGATGGTGATTGTTATTACAAATCATATCAGCTACCTACAATCAATCTGCTGCAGCCTAGCTACTCTGTGAATCTGTGACCTTATTATAGTTTGATTGAACATGAAGCCAACAAAAAGCAAGGAAAGCTCACCATAGCAGCTCAGCCATTGTATCAAATGCCAAGGCTGAGTAACGGAGGCGCCCATGACATGAAGAAAGGGAAAGCTGAACCCCTATACGGCTCACTTGAATCGTTCTTAGCCATCTCCAAATTCATGGTCTTGAGATTGAGCAACAGGATGTAGGATTGGGACTTCATTATGGACCAAAACTCCATGAATACATAGTCACCCCTCACGGAAAGGGGAAGCAACTTCCTCATCCATTCTTCACGCCTAATCTTCTTCAAGAATGGGAACTGCGTCATCAATGGCACCTGCTTCTTCTTCACCCATCCGTCGTCGGTGCTGGCAAAGAGCTGCAAGCATTGCTCTCTGGCGCCGACGAAGCACAGGCCGCCGTACTCGGCCATGTCCGCGATGCAGTATGACTCGCCGAGGAAAGGGACCGGGTGCAGGGACCATTCCATGGTGGTCGTGTCGAGCACCATGACCCGCTCCATGTCATTGGAGTTCCAGTACTTCTTGGTGTTGGACTGCCAGCACGCGAACCGGCCGGCGCGCATGGCGTCCCGCGCGTTCCAGGAGTGCGGCGCGCGGTAGGAGGGAAGCGGCGACCACTCCCGGTTGTGCGAGGAGTAGACGGCGGCGCAGTAGGAGGACGGCGGCGAACAGTCGTCGTCGTCGAAGAACTGAGCGGCGACGACTCGGAACGACGCGTCCGCCTCGTCGGCGAGGAACGCGTAGTAGACCACGTGGAAGGGGAGGTCAGGCCCGCGGAAGAAGATGGCCGTCCGCGCGAAGGGGTCGTACACGGCGAGGTGCTCCCGCGGGTGGCGGCCGCGGGACAGGAGGAGGAGGCCGCCGTCGCAGCAGCGAAGCACCCACGGGTCGCGCCGGATTCCGTTGCCTTCCGCATCTGAATCGAAATTGTGCTCGGGGAGGTTGTTGAACAAGAAGTCCCCGGTGCTGGCGGCGGCGGCGAGGTGGGGGTTGCCGGAGCGCACCGGGACGAACCGGAGATTGGGGCAGTGGTAGGGAACCGGCTTGTCGCCGCGGTCGGAGAGGATGACGCCGACGAGCGGAGGGCGGTGGAGGGAGTGGAAGCGGCGGAGGAGGGAGCGGTCGGAGGCCACGCGGCGCCACCGCTTGCAGCCCAGGGCGGCGCGACAGAGAGACGCGGTGTCGGGGAGGCGGAGGAAGATATCGCCCAGGAGGTCGTCGCCGACGGCCGCGACGGCGGGGGCCGCCTCGCCCTTCGGCTTCTTGCCGCCGCCGCCCTCACCGGATGGCATCCCTGTCTTCATTCGTTTTCCTTTTTTTTTTTTTTGGCTTTGTTCTTTTCCACCGTACGGGCCGTCCTTATCCTCTTGGGAGGAACCCGAAAGAGAGAGGGAGAGAGAGAGAGCGCGCTTGTGGCTGGGAAAGCGACTGCGTTCCGCGCCAAATTTCTAGTTTCGCGCCAAGTTTCTTCTTTTTGGACGCAATGCCTTTCTTTTCTTTTTGAAGCACTATTTTGTCCTACCTATACCAAACGGTGAACTAGTTCGTTCTCATGAAATCAACGCTCCCTTCATTTTCTGTAATAGGGCACATTAGGGTTCGAAATTAAAAGGGCACTTAACGTATATAAATTAAACTTCAAATTTCAGTTCCCAAATGAAATGACCTCTTAGTTTTATATTACGATAGCAAATTAAAAAAAAAACTAAGAGAAATTAATTTGCATCCAAGCATTTCCAATGTTACCAAATGAAATAGCTGAAATTGATGCCCTCTTATACTTACAAATGGAAATTTCCGCTTTTTAAAAAAATGATTTATTCGATATCATTAAGAACATGCTAATGATATTTGGGATTGCAATCCCAAAGTATAAGGTTGTATCTTTATACAACTTCTTCATGAATCATGATGATTTTGCTTTTAGCGTTGATGGGCTTCTATGGACTAATCACAACCATTGTGGATGATAACAACATGTGCGGCAGTTTCTAGTGTCCAATAAACAATATCTTTTTTAGATAATGGGAAAAGATTCTGGCCTTGACATTAAAAAAGGCTACAACCTTTTGTTACAAATGCAGCACCTAGAAATATAATGCACAACACATAGTTTTGATGACAAGAATCAAATAGGACCAATCCTATTACTAAATATCAATCCACAATGCGCGAAGACGTCTAAAACCATGACCTCGGGGTTACTAGTTCCTGCATATAAGTTTTCATTTGAGCTTTATTCAAAACCTTGTCATTCCGACCTAATAAGATAACCTAGCATAATGTTGATGCACTTGTTAGCAATTTTTGTTTAACCTCTACTACATTCAACAAACAACCAACCGTGTCATTAATGCTATGGGTCGTCTTAAACCAAAACAAAACTGAAGTGCCCTCCAAAGAAACGTTGCATAATGACAGTGAATTCAAAGATGTTGAATCGTTTCATCTCCTAAAAAAACAATGCTTCTTTATTCCCATGCCATGTTCATTTTGCTAAGTTGCCTTTGGTGAGAACTACCCATTTATGCAGGTACCACATAAATATTTATTTTGAGAGGCATTGTCAAGAGAGCTCAATGGCGTGCAACATTGCCATTGTTCATGAGAGTTTTGTACGTTGATTGAACAGAAAAAAAAAGGCACCTTTTCATCATTCAAATGCACATGAAAAATGCGCGAAACAAGCTTGTGCCAAATATTTAAATTTTGACCAACCAGAGTTCTAAGAAATGAGATATTGAGAGGTACTCTTTCAAACTTATAAAACATCTAAGGTCCTCTTGCGTGCAATCCTGATGGAACAAATGGTATTTCTGCATCTAGTTAATTAACAGGTAATGCACTAGAGATTGATGGCTCGTTGCTCTGAGCTGTAAACCTGTAATGCACTTCAACGGGCTCAAGCTTGTAAGAACGCGCATGCCGATGTTTAAGCCGGGGCTTAATGACAACAGATTGAAATCAGGGTGATCAACCCGAACTTTAGCAACAACACTGCCACAACTATGAACACATTCTCCCGCAGCAACAGAAATTTTATGTACCTTGTGCCCATTACAATTTTATGCATCACTATGTAGGCGCTGAGTATTTGTAATTTGGCAAAACAAGAAAATGGTCGTTGACATTGAGATATAGGTCTATATGACGAAATGTATCATATAAGTTGCAACAAAATAGCTACCTGGATTCAGCAATTATCCAAGCAAGTCACAATCTTAGAGCTCCAGCGATCATGCCAATCTATACATATTTTTTATATGACATTTTCTAAGGTGGTTGATATTATAGGACTACCTCCGGACCAATAGTTTGCTTGTGGAATGAAGGGGATATCAACAGGAAAGGAGGATGCCTGTTAGCATGGAAATAAGCAACACGGCCAAAAAATGAAGGTGGCTTAGGTATTCTCAAAAAAAAAGCTCAAAACAATGCGCTACGTCTGAAATTTCTTCACAGATTTTACAACAGAGAAAATATCCCGTGGGTTAATCTCACATGGTCCAGATTCTACTCTAATGGAAAAGCGCCACATTCTAGAAGGCCTCTTGGGTCCTTTTGGTGGCCTGATATCAGGGCCTTGGTACAGACATATCGAGGAATAGCTTCTTGCACTGCTAAGGATGGTCAGACTTCCATGTTTTGACAGGATTTATGGGGTTTTGGCACGCTGAAAGATTTATATCCTCAACTCTATTCCTTTGATAGAGATAAAGAAATTTCAGTCTTGCACTTCATGGAGAAGGACATTCAAACCACAATGCACTTACCCCTCTTGATAGTGGCTACTGGCTTCAGAACGGTTGGATATGCTGCAACAGCAATTGACTAATTTCAGTTTATCTATCAATCATGATCAGTGGGGATACATCTAGGGCAATGGAATTTTCACATCCAAAGAAGCATATAAGCAGATTATAAGTACTAGATCAGCTGCAGAACCATTGAAATGGCTGTAGAAGACAAGCTGCAGGGGACATCACAAGTTCTTCTTCTGGCTTCTCCTACTGGATAGGTGTTGGGAATTCTCCATTTAGGCAACAAAGAATCCCGACATCGACTAACAAATATCGCTCATGGAACAACGGGACAGCATTTCATTACAAGGGTGTAATCTCTCCTCTTCCGTCCCGTTTTACGGAGCCCGAGGGCGGGTATTTATAGAGAAGGCCAAGGGTTATTTCGACATGACCAAAATACCCTTGGCCACCCACTATATTCGCGGAATATTCTGTACAATATTGTCATAAGGGTACAAATAACATTTCCAATCATCGATGGGAACCCTAACTTTGTGACGTCATTCGCCAGCCTGACTCTTGGACGTTATCGAGCCGGGCTTCGTCTTCCGGGGGTGCCGCCATTCCACGCGGTCGGTGGAGAGACTGCGCTCTCCGAACAATGTCGGCAGCCCCGGCGTCACCGCTCGCTGAGCCGCCGCCGATTCTCCGCCAGGCCGCAGAGAAGCTACGCTCTCCCGGAATGTCAGCAGCTCCGCGTCGCCTGTAGTTAAAAATGCCAAGGGAAATGGGGTGACATTATTATCGTAAATATCGATCCCCAACAGTAGCCCCTCGCGGTCGAGGGCCAACTTCGATGGGCAGAAACCGCGACACATGATTGGTGATTTGCGAACGTCACCCCCCTCCGAAGTTGGGACGAGGGCCGAATTTTTTTTACGAGAAACGAGGAGACGTCATAAATGCGACGCCCACTGCCTATATATACGGAGGGAGGGGGGGCTGGAGGACCCCGTGCTTCCATTCCCGAGTTGAATTGCTGTCGCGATTTCTGTTGAAAGTTTCGCGCCGCATTTCTCGCCTCCCGGAGTTTGTGTCGAGTTGCAGCGAAGTTCTTGGTGTCGCTGATTCCATTTGCCGCCGTTTTCTTGGTGAAAGGTGAGTCTGATGGTGAGCTTTCCACTGAATGCGATTATTGTTTCTTTTTGTGGGTTATTTACGCTGTTGAGCTTTTTATTGTAGATGCCTCGCGTTAAGTAGACTGCTCGTTGCATTGACGAGTCTGATGAGGAGTTCTTGGACGACTCGCCTGCCGCTAATGTTGAGGGAGATGCCGACCTTGGCGGAGCGGGTAAACCAGTTGAAGTTGATTCTGATGTTGCCGCGACTCCCAAGGATTCCCAGGGGGATCCAAACCCCGCCGCGAATCTAGACGTTTTGGCGACAGCGGCCTCTAAAGCTGCCGGAATTTCTGGCGCCAGCGGAGGTACTAAATCTGCCGCTTTTTTAGGTAAGGGTTTGGGGGAGTCGAGTTATTTACTTGCATATTGTGAGTCTGCTCTTGCTGGGTCTGCAGCCAAGAGAGTGAGGGGCGCTGTAGATACTGGCTCGAAAGGGAAAGATGTGGTTAACGTCGACGACGATGGTGAAGATCTTTCCGAGGTGCCGGCCTCCCCTAGCGAGCTGCTAGGGGGGGATTCTTGGGCAAACACCGGCATTGAGCCGACTTTCCGGTTTGGGCCATCAAAAGTCACTCCCGCTGATATCGAGAGGTTTGTCTCCTTGGGGTATTTTGAGTCTGGGAAAGCTCGTGCTCCTGAGGGGGAGGAAATTCCCCGACCCGAAAACAATGAAGCCATAGTGTATCGTGACTTCTATGAAGCTGGTTTTAGCCTGCCGTCTTTTGGTTTTCTGGCCCGTATTCTGGATAGATATGAGCTGGACTTGCACCATTTGACTCCTAATGCCATCGCCACGGTGTCGAAGTTTATATGGGCAGTTCGTAGCTACAGATCGGCTCTACACTCTGATGCTTTCTGCCGGTTTTTTGATGTAAAGCATGACATGAAACCCGTGAGTTTCGGTGGGGTGAAATATTATCCCCAGTATGGCTGTTGCAGTTTTCAGCCCCGCACTTTCGTGAAGAAATCCAAGTATGAAAATGTTGAGCTGGTTGGTGGTCGCCGGAATAAGTGACCTGGAGATTGGCGGAACCACTGGTTCTATGCCGAGGTTCCAGAAGAGAAAGCCGCCAACAGCAGTTCGTACTATCCTCTTAGTCGCTCTAAAGGCCTACGGCCGGTGCTGTCGCCGGAATTCGGAGAATCGGAGGGTTTTAGGAAGTGTTGCAATGCTTTTCTTACCGCTATTAATATGAGTAGTGCAAGAGATCTGGTGGAGGAGTTTGTGACCGGTTGCATTTGGCCTATTCGGAGTGGTTGGAGCCCGCTGAAGTTGAAAACTAAGCGGCTCGCCAAATTGAATCTTAGCTACCAGGTGCCGACTTTTGGAGTGAAGAAGCCTGCCGGGATTTCAGACAAAGACTTCGTTCGTTATGTTGAATTGACTGCCGCAGTTATTTGCGGACCTTACACTGTGCTGGAGAAAGAAGAATGCAAGAACATGCTGATCTTTCCTCAGCGTGTGAATCAGATTTTTGATGAGATGCAGGTGAAGTACGGTCCTCATGCTGTGATGTCTGTTAGAAAAGGGCGCCGGAAGAAAGGTGAGCTTGTTATCGGAGCAACGTTCATTGAGAACAGAGGCTGGGAAACTGATCCCGCTCAAAACGTTGCGGCGGCCCCGAGAGCAGCAGTAGGTTCATCAACTGCAGGTGCCGGCAAAAAATCTACGGCAGCCCCAAGAGCAGCCGTGGGTTCCTCAATTGCAGGTGCCGCCAAAAAATCTGCGGCATCCGGCAAGCCGGCTGGGACAGCTAAAGCGTAGGTTGGAGGCTCCAGAGCTGCTGAGAAAGCGAAACGTCAAAGCTTGTGAAAGGTGCCTGCTTCTCGAGCTGCCGCTGAGCAGGCTGGCGCTGTTGGAAAACGGCGACGGGAAGACGCAAAGTTAGCCCCTGCTGGCGAGCAAGTAGAGACTGCTTCTAGTGCGGCAGGTGCCGCTGATTTTGTTGAAGAAGTGACAGTGCGGGAAGATTGCAAACGGCGCCGGATGTTACTGGCTTCGGCAATTGATGATTCTGACGAGGAATTTCTCGATGATGAGCCCGAAAACCGCGACTCAGGGTGCGGCCGGGAGCCGTCATTGCCATTGGGCGAGGCTGATGTTGGTAGTACCGTGGCTCCCTCAGGCGGGCTTAATTTGCCACAAAGCTCTGCTGCGATTACTAATCCGATGAGGCGGAAGCCTCTCCTGCCGGCCTTATCCGATGATGAAGAGATTGAGTTGCTGGAAGACTCTGAGGATTCGCGCGCCGAGCTTGGCCTCGAGCTCGATGCCGCATTTGCAGAAATGAGTGGCTCCGACAGAGGTGCCGACTTTTCCTTGGGGAAGGCAGAAACTGCGGCAGCTTCCTCTCCCTTAACTAAAATCGATGACTGTGTCTCTAGTTCATCGGTTAACGGGAGTTTGTCTAGCGGTTCTTCAGAGACTAGTTCCTCTGACGCAGGTGAAAGATCTCCGGATGCGGAGACGCGAGAGGGCGAGGCCGACAAGCTGTCGTTGGCCGCTTTTGTTGAGATGACCAAGGCCGTGGATCCTCAAGGTTTTTCATCTCGCCGCTATTTCTGTTTATTTGATTTTGGACATTGATCTAACTTCGTTTAAATTTTGCAGAACTTTATAATTTCTTGACTAGGGCCGATAATGCTTCAGTCGCCGAAGTTCTGGACAAAAACGCGACGATGGTAACATATTCTTTTACGCTTCTGTCGCTTTTATTCTATCTCTGAAGGAGTTTGTAGCTAACGTGCCCTTCTGTTGCTTTTACTCAGGCTCTTGCGGCGGCTCGAGCCCTGAGTCGACGCTTTTATGGGTCCGAGGCCGCCTCCTCATCCGGTGATGTGTTAAAACTGCGACAGGCGCTGGAGGAGGAGCGCGCATCTGTTGACACTGTTAAAGCTGATCTCAATGATCAGATTCAAAAGAAAGATGAAGCGCTGGGTGTGCTCAAGGAAGTCATCCAGAGCAGTGAGAGCGAGATCGCCCGCTTGAAGCAGGATCTAAAGAATGCTGAAGAAAAGATAAATGCGGCAGAGAGAAGTGCCAAAAGCTCTAAGGAGACTGCTCGCAATTTTGCTCGTAGTTTCTCTAGCGGCACGGTTAGTGCTCACGCTTCTTTTGGGGCAGCCTTGGCCACGATTGGCGGCGAGCCTAACCCCCTTCCGGCCGCCCAAGGTTCGCTGACGCCGGCGATGTTTTTCAGTTGGCTGAAAGGGGAATTTAACGTTCTCCCTGAAGCTTTCGAGGGCGCCGGTCAATTTGCGGCTCGCACGGCATGTTTCGCCCTTCTGACTTGCTCGAGAAGCGGCAGTGCAAGCACTTCACCGATCTTGCGCACCAGTTACCCTGACTCCAATTTCGATGGAGTAAACATGGCGAATGACAGCAATGGCATTCGGTTGGTTTTGAAGCGCTTCATGAAGAGGTACTGGGGGGTGCACGGGATGGAGGCCTGCCGTCAATTCGCGTGAAGGAAACTTGAGGAGGTAGTGCACTTTCCCTTGAGATTCATATCTTTTGCAAGATAGTTTATTAAACTTGTTTATTTTAGATGAAGGCGGCGGCTGGCGCCGAAACTGCGGCGGAGAGCTCGAAGAAGAGGGCGGCTACTCCTGCTAGTGACACGCCGCCGATGAAAATTGCCCGTGTTGAGGGTGCTGCCGAGACGGAGAAGGCTGTCACGCAAGTTGACGCGCCTGCCGCGGCTGAAGCTTCTGCCCCAACCGCGGCGCCCGCAGCTGCTTCGCCTTCAGCGGCGGCCGATCCGGAAAATGCGGCGGTTTCCGCCGCGCCTGGTGCTACGTCTGCCGCTCCTACTGCCCCGGCGACTGAAGAGGTTTAGGCTCTTAGGTGTGAGGGAGAGAATTTGAACACTCTTGGTTTGTAATAATATACGTTCTGGTACGCTTTGTGCGCAGGATTATTTTTACGGCGCCGCTTTGAACGTTGCACCTTTGAAGTATGAGCGTGATGGCTTACGCGTTTCTGACGAAGCACACTTGCGTTATGTTTCGCGATATCCGCGTCATGATTTCGGGCAACTCTGGAGGGATATAATGGCTCAATATTCTGAAGGGCGGGAACGCTTGGTTCGGTGCTTTGATCGCCGGCATTCTTTTTCTAGAGCTGCTGTGAAGGTTGAAGGCGTTGAAGATTTTGCTTTTGATCCTTACTTGGACTGTTTCAAATGTGTGTACGAGAGTGCGGACCCGGGGAACGGTCCCGGGTTTGTAATAGAGGTTGATTTTTGACTTGTAGTGGGGCCGCCGACCTTGTGATGAGGGGCGCCCGAATGAAATATTTCGGCGACAACTCTGCTTATTTTTTGCGAGTTGAAACCCTTTGATTTTTTCTTGCTGAAAGGCGCTCACCGTTGCTCGGTTGCCGGAATAAGACGAACGTCACCCCCCTCCCCCTGGCAATCGAGGGACGGAGGGCGCATTGAAATTGCGAGGCGCCGCTCATGCGACATCAACTTTGGAGAAAATTGCGAACGGTTCCTTGGGTTGCCGCAATTTTTCGGTTGTCTCCGATATGTGTCGGATATTGAATATTCGCCGCTATTCTTGCTGAAAGGGCGGCACTTGATAATATGGGCTCTTGTTGCCGCTCGCTTTTGTTTTTGCGAGATAGAGTCGGACCTCTAGGGTCTTGAGTCCCGTCCTACGATGGGTGTTTGTATTAAGTCCCTTAAGACTTTGATCTTACTGATCTTTTTTGTTGTGTCGGATTTTTCCCGAAGCCCCTTGGGGGTTAATGTCTGTCTGCCTTTTTCCTTTAAGGAAATGGACAATTGAGCCCTTGGGCTGTTGGCATGCCGCTCTTTCTCAATTTTGTGAGAAAGATTGAGGAGATGGCCTCATGAGGCGCTTTTTTCTCCAATGCCGCTCTTTTTCAATTTTATGAGAAAATTGGGGAGATGGCCCCATGAGGCGTTTTTTTCTCCAATGCCGCTCTTTTTCAATTTTATGAGAAAGATTGGAGAGATGGCCCCTTGGGGCGCTTTTTTCTCAAAGTGCTTTATGGATAATGAAACCTGGGAGAAAGGATCTGAATTTTTTGCTTCCTTTTGAGTGGCTGTTGGCGGTCATTAAACCATGATTTGACCGCCACCCTACCGGTAAATAAATGCATAACACCAAGATTTTGTGCATAGTAGTTAGGAATAATGCTACTCCACATGTTTTGGTGGATATTTGGATGCAGGAGTGAATAATGGAGAAAAGTGGGCCCAGCCAGGGAATTTCCCTGGCCGGCCGGCCCCACTTGGTGGCCGCAGGCTCCAGACTTCCTCCAGTGGGCTGGAAAATAATCCACAATGCATAATTAGAGGCCAGCCCAGCAGAATTTCACCGCCATTCTAGAAGGTGGGGCTATTTGGTCCTTTACTTGGCCCTCACTTCAATTCTGCCGACCCCAACAAGGAGCCGACCTTCAGACCGACTTCAGGGACTGATCTGGAGCGTCCACGCTTAAGACGGTGGCAAACCGCCACAGGGGACGGCCGGCCGGCCACCCCCCTAGGCCGGCCGGCCGACTTTGGCGCCACCGCCTCTCCAGCTTCGGCCAGGGTGCTCCCACCGCCTTCACAAGCTATAAATTAGACCCCTCGGCCTCCGAAGCAACTCGCACCATCACACTTCATCCAAGTGTTCATTAGTTTAGTTTAGTAGTAGCTTTGGGAGTTAGAGTAGAGTAGAGTAGAGTGAGAGCTCTCTCGGGCTTCCGGAGTCTTCTCGGAGTTCGGTATAGTTCTTTGTATCCTTACTCTTTTGAGATATTATTTTATTTATTATATAATTAGTTTTATCTTTATTTATTTCTTTTAGTAATTCTTTTCTATTTAGTTTATTTATTCTGTTAAGTAAGTGCTCGTAGAAGTCTTGTTGTGGGATTCGTGATTGTTGGAATAGCAAGTACGAGAGAGTGCCTTCGTCGGAGATGACGTCGTGTGAAATCTGTGCTTGTTCATTCTTAGATAGGACTGCTCCGTTGATCAAGAGTAGTTCCTCTAGGCGGGTTGTAAGCATGACGCTTAGAGCTTGGCCTATGCACGTTTGGCACCCAGCCCCACAGAGGATGGTAGCCGCGAGTGTATGTGACAGCTGCACCGGTCTCTGTAATCCACCACGTCCGGGTTGGACTCAGCAGGGTCTTAATTATAGCATACGGTTCCCTAGGTTTGAACTAGCATCATCGGTTAACCTAGCACGTGTGTGCCCCGAAACGACATGACTTGTATGTGTATGAGCTTAACTAGAGTAGATAACCTTTGTAGATTAGATTGCTAGAAAGAGTAAATAATAGATAAACATACAGGTAGCCTTAACTCTATCTCGTTGCTCTCCCAAATGTATACTACGTTTTATTTCTTTTATTTACCTTGGATTTGAGGATGTGTGTGCCACCCATATATATCATGCCTATCTTACCCCCGTCTCAAGTATAGTTGATACATTATTTCTTTCTCCAAATTATCCAATGCATTGCTATTATTAAGCTCCTTTTTGCTCTACTTCCCTGCGGAAATATAAATACGATAACCCTGGAATACTCCAAGGTGAAATGGTACAATGGTGATCCGCGCGCTTGCGGAATTAATGAATTTAATTTTATCGCATAAGAACCGCCAACAAGCATTTCTGGCGCCGTTGCCGGGGAAGTAGCAGCTAGGAACTGAATAAATGCATTGAAGTTTGTGAGAAGAGTAATTATCACTTACTTTTGCGGGCTTACCCTTGTCCTGTCTTTCTTTGTTGTGGAAATTTGAAACAGGACTGTGCATGACTGGTTTCGACCTACCAGAAAACTTCCATTCAGATCCAGAGCAGTTCTTGAGGAAAGTTCGAGCGAAACTCACCAAACAGATCCGCAAGAACGCTCTGGCTCTTGAATCATCGCCTCCACCGGTTGTCAGGGCCTCCCCATCGAACAACATGGCCGACCCCGTTGTTGAGAAGACGATCAACGATTTCTCCGCGCCGACTACGGAGAACATCCACGTGGGTCCCAACCCGCGCATTACCAACAAGGACTACGAGTTCAAGCCAGCCTTGATCAACATGATCTTGGCTAGTCCTTTCTGTGGGAAGCCGTCGGAGGATGCAAATGCTCACCTCCAAAGGTTCTTGATGACGTGCAACACTTTCGCCATGAAGGATGCACCTCAGGACGCCATCCGACTGCAACTCTTCCCATTCTCTCTGTTGGGGAAGGCTCTCCAGTGGTTCTACGCGAACCAAGAGTCCCTCGACACGTGGACGGCATGCTCTAATGCCTTCCTCACCAAGTTCTTCCCGCCGGGCAAGACGACTGCCCTGCAGAACAATATCGGGCTTCCAACAGCTCGCAGATGAGTCGACCGCGGAAGCCTGGGACAGGATGCAGGAGTACGTTCTCTCGTGCCCACACCATGGCATGGAAGAATGGCTCCTTATACAGAGTTTCTACCACGGTTTGAGGCCGTCCGCTCGAGAGCACCTCGACGCCGCAGCAGGCAGCTCCTTCTTCTCCCTTAGCGTGAAGAATGCTAAGAAGTTGATTGAGAAGGTGGCAGCCAACCAGACTCATGGTGAACGCCAAGCGGCGAGCACCAAGACCCGTGGAGTGCACCAAGTGGAGACGATGGACATGCTCGCCATCAAGCTCGATCAGCTACTCCGCAAGGTGGAGTCTTCACAGGACCTGCAAGTTACGGATTCCCGCATGACATGTGAGGAATGCGGCAACGTTGGACATATGGGCATCAATTGCCCAAACGCGAGAGAGGAATGCAATTTCCTCAACAATGGCAATGGGTACCGCTCCCAGAACAACTACGGCTGGAATTCCAGGCCCGACCTCTCCTTCAACAAAAATCAGGGAGGTAACAATGGTAATCTTTCCCGCTATGAGCCCTCTATTAAGGATCTAGTTCTCGGCCAGGTCAAGATCAATGACAGCATTAGTAAGAAGTTTCTTACTACGGACAAGGCTTTAGAGAGCATAGATGCCAAGCTAGAGTCGTTCAACATGTTGACGGCTCTTAGACCCAATATTTACCCGTCAACTAGCTGCGCTTTTTATAATGAAACAATCACCAAAGGTAGACTTAGGTCTTTAAACTAATGATTTCCACGAGTCTTGGTGAATTTGTGAGTGCAGCTGCAATTCGTAGGAAAACGGGGAAAAGGAAGCATAAAAGGCCCATCCTGGAAACACCAATTTTTCCCGGAATAAAGAATTATCCAAATAAAGCCCAACTCCCGATAAAAAGACTTCAAGTCCACCCATAGCAGGTGGATCAGAGGAGAAGGCAACCAGGGGAAGCCACCTGAGAAGGCCCAGGCCCAGAGGGGCCAGCCACAGGTCGGCCGACCCCAAACCCTAGGTCGGCCGACCCCCTGTGGTGGCCCCACTGGCCCATCTTCCTATGGCGGTTCGCCACCGCCTTCCAGAGGTCGGTTCCACCTGCAATCAATGCCACCGACCTAAGGAACCGCCTCAAGTTGCCGACCTTCTTGGGCTATAAATAAAGGGGTACCCCCCTCCTCCAAAAGACATCACAAGACACAAGTCATTCCACTCCCATCCAGGCCAAGGGCCTCTTGTACAGTAGTAGAATAGAGGAGAGGGCAAGGATCAAGAGAGGGATAGCTTTCCTTTTAGTTATTTCCTTATCTTGTACCCTTGGCGGATATTTATCTTATTAATAGTTCATCGTTCGTTCTTCGTTCGTTCGTCGTTCGTTCGTCGTTCGTTCATAGTACGAACCTTGTTCTTATTCGTAAGATTAGTATTCGTGGTGTTATTGATCTAGTGAGCTTTACATACTAGTCGTTATTCTTGTTATACTTGTTTACGGGATCATCGCTCCGCGAGGGGTGCTCTAGCCTTCCAGATTGGTACCAGGACCGGGGTTAGAGTAGTAATCGACGGCATAGGCGTGGTGCCTAGGCTAGAGGTTACCTTTGTTTGCAGCGTGCCCCACGGTTTGTAGAGGTAGGCGGCAGGTGGTGACAGCCCTGTTCGTCCCTTGTAATCCTCCACGTTCGGGTTCGTCGTAGAGCTACAGGCTGGCGTGACTTGGCAGACCAGGTCTATACCAGTGCCCGAAGTAAACGAGTAGAGCTAGAGTGCGATCGTCCTGCGGGACAGCTAGATCTTTATTCATCCTCTCAATCCTATACTACTGCCATTCTTGTGTGTCCTTGGGTAAAACTAACCTTGCTGCAGATTATCACCGTTCCTTGGGGAAAACAAATACGATACCTTGGAATACTCCCGGGTGAAGTGCTACAACGGTATTCCGTGCGCTTGCGGATTTATTCGTGGTGTAAGAAATACCAACAAGCATTTCTGGCGCCGTTGCCGGGGAACGGTTGCTAATTCTGTAGCGGACCAGGTTTGCCCTCGTAACTTATCTTTACATTTCCCGTCCAATTAAATTAGAAAAAAAAATACACACATGGAGTCATCACCTACAATCCAATCTTTTTCCACTCCACGGGGCGAGCTCTTAGAGCCACCATGTTCATCTCAACTTGTTGTTTCAACAAGCTATGAGCTCAGCCCCAGTTTTATTTCTTTGATCAAAGGACTTTCTTTCTCTGGTTTTAAAAATGAAAATCCCTTTGAACACTTGCGAGAGTTTGAGCACTTGTGTGCATGCCGATTGATCAATGGCATGACACATGAAACTTTAAAGTGGAAATTGTTTTCCTTCTCTCTCAATGGGAAGGCGAAGCAATGGTACACTTACACCGCTAAGAGAGTGAACGATGATTGGAAAGAATTGCGAGACAAATTTTGTCTAGCATTTTTTCCCGTATCTCGTATCACTGCTCTACGCGCGGAAATAATTAACTTTCGCCAAGAGGAGGAAGAAACCCTTAGTGCGGCATGGATACGGTTCTGTTCATTAACAGATTCCGGTCCAGAGTTATTGCTCCCAGAACCCGTTCTTCTACAACATTTTTATTCAGGGTTGAGCAAAGACACCGCACTTTATCTTGACACGGCTGCCGGTGGTTCTTTCTCTCATAAGACCATAGCGGAAGCAAAAGATTTGCTAGAAAGAATTGTTGAAAATACACCTTTTTCCGCTGAAATACCCGAGGAGCCGAAGTCAAAAGATGAGGAACTCATTGTGGAAACACAACAAAAGGTGTCTACCTTGGTAGACCCAACATCCGAGTCCTCATCTGATTCCCGAACAATGACAGAGGATGATGAACCTCTAGAGTTCCCATTTGAGTTTGAGGAAGAAATTTTTGAAGATTTTGGAAACACCTCGAACTATTTGTTTCAAAAGAGACCGCCTGTTCCTTTGCCACCTCCCGAACCAATTGAAAAAGAATATCTTGTGGAGACTGTTCGGGAGCTTACTTCAATCATGAGCGATGAATGGTTGAGGGAGAATGAGCTATCCATGGATATCATTCGGCTCTGCCCTCCCTCAACCAACATATGCTGCTCCATCAAAGGAACCAAGGTGGATGCACTCTACAACCCTCTTGTTGGTGCCAATATCCTCTCCAACACATATGCGTTGTCAATCTTTGGCAACCGACCATGGACATCAACAAACAAACTCCTCAAGCACCCATCAGGCCATATTCTTGAGAGTTTGGGGATTGTCAGAGATGTGACTCTCTATCATGAAGACCTTGAGGTTATCCTGGATTTCTACGTCTTCGAAGTCCCAAACTTCGACATAATGATCGGGCATCCCATAGAAAAATTCCTCATCGATGCCCCATCATTTGGAAACCTCAATTTCACCCTCGGAAAAGAGTCATTCTCCATTCCAATTACCACATCACGAAACACTCTTTCCGATGAACCACTTGAGGAATATCAAGTGGAGGAGGTCATGGCCATTTTTCCTCACATGGACCCCGAGTTAGCCTTGGAGGAAGATGCACAAGACTTTATCTTAGAAGAAGCCGACTCGGAGGACACCTTTGAGCTACCACAAACCACACCACCGCCACGACCTCCCATTGATCTTAAAGCGCTACCTCCCGGTTTGCGCTATGCTTTCTTGCACGAAGATCCGCAAGCTCCTGTCATCATAAGTGACAAGCTTTCGGAAGAAGAAACCACCAAACTCATAGCCGTGCTTGAAAAACATCGCTCCGTTCTTGGCTACTCACTTGAAGACCTAAAAGGGATCAGCCCCGCTCTCTGCACCCATCGCATTCCCACGGATCCTGAAAGTACACCTTCAAGGGAACCTCAAAGGAGGCTGAATAATGCGATGAGAGAAGTTGTGAAGAAAGAGGTCTTGAAGCTATTACACGCTGGGATCATCTATCCTGTTCCTCACAGTGATTGGGTGAGCCCCGTACAAGTGGTGCCCAAGAAAGGAGGTATGACGGTTGTTCATAATGATAAAAATGAACTCATTCCTCAACGAACCGTCACGGGGTGGCGAATGTGCATTGATTACCGAAAACTTAACAAGGCTACAAAGAAAGATCATTTTCCGCTGCCCTTCATCGATGAGATGTTGGAACGGCTGGCAAATCATTCTTTCTTCTGTTTCCTTGATGGGTATTCGGGATATCATCAAATTCCCATCCACCCCGACGATCAAAGTAAGACAACTTTCACATGCCCGTATGGAACTTATGCTTATCATCGCATGTCTTTTGGTTTGTGCAATGCACCTGCCTCGTTCCAACGTTGCATGATGTCTATTTTCTCTGATATGATCGAAGAAATTATGGAAGTTTTTATGGATGATTTCTCTGTTTATGGAAAAACCTTCGATCATTGCTTAGAAAATTTAGACAAGGTCTTACAGAGATGCCATGAGAAGGACCTGGTACTTAATTGGGAAAAGTGCCACTTCATGGTCCAAGAGGGCATAGTTCTTGGACACCTTGTGTCCGAGAGAGGAATAGAGGTGGGCAAAGCAAAAATAGAAGTTATAGAAAAGCTTCCGCCTCCTGTGAATATCAAGGGTGTTCGTAGTTTTCTGGGTCATGCTGGTTTTTATCGTCGCTTCATAAAAGATTTTTCTCAAATTGCACGACCCCTTACGAACTTGCTTGCTAAGGATGCACCCTTTGATTTCAATGATGACTGCATGCATGCCTTTGCTACTCTTAAGAATGCACTCATCTCTGCTCCAATCATTCAACCCCCTGATTGGACGCTTCCTTTTGAAATAATGTGTGATGCTAGTGATTATGCTGTGGGGGCAGTTCTTGGTCAAATGAAAGACAAAAAGCATCATGCAATTTCTTATGCCAGCAAAACTTTGACTGGAGCTCAGTTGAATTATACTACCACTGAGAAAGAGCTCCTTGCCGTTGTTTTTGCTTTTGACAAGTTTAGATCTTACTTAGCTGGAGCAAAAGTTATCGTTTACACTGATCATGCTGCTTTGAGATATCTGCTTGCTAAGAAAGATGCTAAACCTCGTCTCATAAGATGGATCCTTCTACTCCAAGAGTTTGATCTTGAAATTAAAGATAAGAAAGGAGTAGAAAATTCTGTAGCAGATCATTTGTCGCGTATGCAATTCACTAACTTGCAGGAGTTACCCATAAATGACTTCCTACGCGACGACATGCTGCTGAAAGTGACGGATTCGCACCCTTGGTACGCCGACATTGTGAACTTCATCGCCACAGGATACGTACCACCAGGGGCGGATAAAAGAAGATTGATTTATGAAAGTCGCCGTCACTTATGGAATGAACCATACCTCTATCGTGTCTGCGCCGATGGACTGCTTAGGCGATGTGTGCCCACTCCCGAGAGCACACAAATCATTGAAAAATGCCATGCAGCCCCATACGGTGGACATTATGGTGCCTTCCGTACCCAAGCAAAGATCTGGCAAAGTGGATTCTTCTGGCCGACCATGTATGAAGATACAAAAGAATTCATTAGAAGATGCCCACCATGCCAGAGATTTGGAGGCATCACAGCACGAGATGCAATGCCCCTCACATACAACCTTCAAGTCGAACTCTTCGATGTATGGGGCATTGACTTCATGGGACCATTCGTGAAGTCCCAAGATTGTGAATACATATTGGTGGCAGTGGATTACGTATCCAAATGGGTAGAAGCTATGCCATGCCGAGCTGCCGACTCCAAACACGCTCGCCGGATGTTCCACGAGTTTATCTTTCCAAGGTTTGGAACTCCGAGAATGGTGATAAGCGACGGAGGGTCTCACTTCATTGATAAGACCTTCCGTAGCTTTCTAAGAGAGCTTGGAGCAAAGCACAACATTGCCACTCCATACCATCCTCAAACGAATGGGCAGGCCGAAACATCCAACAAACAAATCAAGCGGATCCTGCAGAAAACAGTCTTGGAAATGGGGAAGGGATGGAAGAACAAGCTACCCGATGCACTATGGGCATATAGAACAGCCTACAAGACACCCATAGGCATGTCACCATACCAACTCGTCTATGGAAAAACGTGCCATTTGCCAGTCGAGTTGGAACATAAAGCATATTGGGCCATGAGAACTTGGAACATGGATATGAAAGGAGCTGGGTGGAGAAGAAAAATGGAGATAGCTGAGTTGGAAGAATGGAGAGACAAAGCATATCACAACTCAGCCATCTACAAGGAGCGTACAAAGCGCTGGCATGACCGGCGGATAAAGATAAAAGAATTCAAAGTTGGAGACAAGGTGTTGCTCTTCAATTCAAGGGTAAAGCTTTTCGGGCATGGAAAATTGAGAAGTAAATGGAACGGACCATACACCATCATCGACACGTCGACTCATGGGGCAATCACACTCCAGGACGACGGAGGTAATGTATTCAAGGTAAATGGTCAGCGCCTTAAAATTTATCTTGAACCCGAAGCAAATAAAGATTTCGATGTCATGAATCTAATTGATTTAAATCTTTTATCCTGACATCCTCTGTTTCTTATTTTTACCCGTCGCAATTATTGTACAATATATTTTCGAATAAGAAGAGCACTGCAGAAATCAGGGGGCGAGTGGGACCCACACAGGGTCGGCCGACCCCCCTATCAGGTCGGGCGACCCCTGTGAGATCCACAACGGTCCTAATTTTCCCCCACCTGTTTCTCCAACGTTCACAAGCAGAAATCCCACTGATGTAGCTCCTGCTCTGCTCCGGGAAAATCAGGGAAACTCTTTCCTTAGTCTCCCTTATAAATATTAGTGATTTCCTCTCTTTTCCCTTGCACCACCCATCTTCTTCATCAAACCAAGATCCCAAAACACTCCCAACATCACCATGGACAGCAGCATCCCTGACTTTGATGTGTCCGCCACCACAAGCCAACTCTTGCGCGAACTTGACCTAGAGAACATCCTTGATCCCGTCACCCCCATTGAGCAAGCCAACTTTGTGGATGTCGCACCCATGGCCCTCCTACCACCACCAAGTACTCCCGTTGCAGCTCCCATAGCCAAGAAGGTCTTAAGGAAGAGTCATTCTACTCCACCTCATCCTACCACGGGGGCGCTCACTCCAAGGAAGGCTCGTCGCGACGATCCGGGAACCTCTCTCCGCCCAGGAGAGAAGTACGTGGGATCACTAGTCACCAAGAGTGGCAATGTGGTACACCATCAATACATTGAGCACTCTCCCCTCGCTGCTGCTCCCAAGAAGATGGGAGATCCACGCTTCAAGATTACGGGCGTCCGCGGGAAGGGGAAACAGCTCGTTCAGCCGCTTACATCAGCAGAAAAGAAGGGTGCCTATGAATCCATGAGCTCTACTCCTACCAAGAGAGTTAGGAGGCACCTTTCTCCCTCACCTATCAAAAGGGCAGGGGGTATGTACGAAAGTGAAGAGGAAAAGACGCCCAAGAAGAAGCCTTATGACCGCCTCCTTGCTAAGTACATCGACCTCCGTGACTCGCATCTTGAGCTCGGGAACAAAGTGGCCGAGCTAAGGGAAGCCATGGAGGAGCTGCGCGAGAACAACGCAAACTTACGCCGCAGCACCAACTCCAAGCTTAAGCGTCTCTTCAAGGGCGCAGGAAAGGAGGAAAAATTCTATATCTAATCCTCCACTTTTATTTTAGCTAAAAGGCGCATTTTGCTTAGTTTATTTTCATTCTTATTTCCCTTCAAATTTGTAATGCGCCTGCGAGTTCAGTTTTAAATTCAATCAATGATAGTGCTCCCGGGCTTGCATACCGGTAGAGCAATATTTGTGTTTCCATATCTTTGTCGTTTTTGAAGGAAACAGGCAAAAAGGCAAGTGTGGGGGGAAACGTCGCCATATCTGGAACAATCACGACCAAATCATCCAGAACCATATGAGGCAACTCAGGAAAGGCCAACACGCGAAATATGAGAACCAGTGGGGTCCAGGCCAGGTCGGCCGACCCCACCAGGAGGGTCGGGCGACCCCTGGTGGTCCCCACCAGGCTCCAGCCTCCTCCTGCCTCCTGAGTTTGCACCACACTTCCACTTTTTGCCTGCTACACCGTCAAGTTCATTCTGATAATCTGAAAATTAAATAAAACTTGACGCACTAATCTTTTGGGAAAATCATAATTGATTTATCTTTTGCCCACAACTCTACCTCTCACATTCGTGGACTTGCACACTTGTTATTTCTCGCTTCATCGCTGAATGCTTGTGAACACCTTATCATTAGGAACCCATGTTTTTCCTAGATAATTGGCATGTGAGATATGGTTTGTCGAAATGATCTTTGCTTAACCTTCAAGTCCTTGGGAATTTATCTTTATGAAAATCAAAAATTCCATAGTATGATGCTCCTCACTTGATTTATATTTTCCTACCAAGGCCAAGAACTCTACATGAATACTTTGATAGCCTATAAGCTGCTAGTTGTTGATTTGAGCTTTGTCAAATTCTTGGACCCTAGTGAGAAGCTTGTCATACTCTTTTGATCAAGATCACGTACACTCCACCTCACATGCTACACTTCTACACTGGAAGTTGAGCAACATTCCATCATCCATCCACCAAATAAATACTCCAAAAATCTCTGTTACCTTTCTCTCTCAAAAATATCATTGGAGACATGGCTATGCAAAAAGAAAAAGAATAATCCCTGCTCATACAAAAGTAGAGCATGATGAAAAAAAAAAAAATGATGATGGGAAAAATAAAGAAAAAAAAAAAGAAAAAGTATGATAGCCATGTCCTCCTCAAAAGTTCAAAAAGAGAGAGAAGGTAACACCATAAAAAGGAGTACAAATAATTTTCCACTTCATACCACCACCACACATGCACATCTTGATCAGATTGTATGACTTGTTTTCTCCATTGGATCCAGTCTTTGACTTAGCAATAAAAGAGACACTAGTATGCTCCACGTTACCCTACCTTGAGCTCCACAAAAGCCTGATCAAACACAAGGAGGGGAGAGGCAAAATCATGGCCCTTGAGAGGAAAATACATAAACACCATGAGCGACTTGAGAGAGTCATTTGAGGAGCATGAAACTATGTTTTTGTTTCTGAAAATTATGCAAAAATCCCAAGGTACTTGACAGGCGAGGTGATTTGAGACATGACCGTTCCACTTATCAATCATCCAAGGAATGCATGTTAGACACCTCAAAGTTCACAGGTATGAAGTGTGGCTTGCAATAACTTGTGTGCAGGCTCTCTTTTATGAGGATGAGTATCTCCCGCCTTATGCTCGCAACTTTACTCGAGGACGAGCAAAGAGCTAAGTGTGGGGGAGTTGTTGACGGCTCTTAGACCCAATATTTACCCGTCAACTAGCTGCGCTTTTTATAATGAAACAATCACCAAAGGTAGACTTAGGTCTTTAAACTAATGATTTCCACGAGTCTTGGTGAATTTGTGAGTGCAGCTGCAATTCGTAGGAAAACGGGGAAAAGGAAGCATAAAAGGCCCATCCTGGAAACACCAATTTTCCCCGGAATAAAGAATTATCCAAATAAAGCCCAACTCCCGATAAAAAGACTTCAAGTCCACCCATAGCAGGTGGATCAGAGGAGAAGGCAACCAGGGGAAGCCACCTGAGAAGGCCTAGGCCCAGAGGGGCCAGCCACAGGTCGGCCGACCCCAAACCCTAGGTCGGCCGACCCCCTGTGGTGGCCCCACTGGCCCATCTTCCTATGGCGGTTCGCCACCGCCTTCCAGAGGTCGGTTCCACCTGCAATCAATGCCACCGACCTAAGGAACCGCCTCAAGTTGCCGACCTTCTTGGGCTATAAATAAAGGGGTACCCCCTCCTCCAAAAGACATCACAAGACACAAGTCATTCCACTCCCATCCAGGCCAAGGGCCTCTTGTACAGTAGTAGAATAGAGGAGAGGGCAAGGATCAAGAGAGGGATAGCTTTCCTTTTAGTTATTTCCTTATCTTGTACCCTTGGCGGATATTTATCTTATTAATAGTTCATCGTTCGTTCTTCGTTCGTTCGTCGTTCGTTCATAGTACGAACCTTGTTCTTATTCGTAAGATTAGTATTCGTGGTGTTATTGATCTAGTGAGCTTTACATACTAGTCGTTATTCTTGTTATACTTGTTTACGGGATCATCGCTCCGCGAGGGGTGCTGTAGCCTTCCAGATTGGTACCAGGACCGGGGTTAGAGTAGTAATCGACGGCATAGGCGTGGTGCCTAGGCTAGAGGTTACCTTTGTTTGCAGCGTGCCCCACGGTTTGTAGAGGTAGGCGGCAGGTGGTGACAGCCCTGTCCGTCCCTTGTAATCCTCCACGTTCGGGTTCGTCGTAGAGCTACAGGCTGGCGTGACTTGGCAGACCAGGTCTATACCAGTGCCCGAAGTAAACGAGTAGAGCTAGAGTGCGATCGTCCTGCGGGACAGCTAGATCTTTATTCATCCTCTCAATCCTATACTACTGCCATTCTTGTGTGTCCTTGGGTAAAACTAACCTTGCTGCAGATTATCACCGTTCCTTGGGGAAAACAAATACGATACCTTGGAATACTCCCGGGTGAAGTGCTACAACGGTATTCCGTGCGCTTGCGGATTTATTCGTGGTGTAAGAAATACCAACACAGCACTGCTCTGCAAAATCAGCTAAGCCATAATAAAATGCTAGAAACGCAAATCGCGCAAATAGCTTCAGCTGTGCAGGCTCCTCGTACGAAGGAGAATGTTAGTGCTATCACCACCAGGGGCGGAAGAGGTACTGTGAACCCACCATACCCCAAGGGTGCAGAGAGGAAGACACCAAACGCAGCCCCCAAGGAGAAGGCCGGCAAAAAGATTCCAGAAAAGAAGGTCCCTGAAAAGGAAGATGCCGAGAAGGAGAGCTCCGAGGAGGAACCAACGACAGATCCTCCCGTTGAGCAAGCTCCACCTAAGGCAGCCCCTCATGAGTATTTTGACACTACAGGCTTGCCCTATCCCGACCGCAGGAAGAAGCTCACTGTGGATGAGCGCTTCGATAAATTTGTTGAGGCCATCCGGCATATATATGTGCATATTCCGCTGCTTGATGCCATGCAGGTACCTACTTACACTAGGTATTTCCGGGACATCCTCAACAACAAGCGCCCCATTCCAGCAATGGAGGTGGTGAAGCTTACAGAAGAGTGCAGCGCGGCCATTTTGAACATTCTTCCGGAAAAGAAGAAGGATCTGGGGTGTCCAACCATCCCATGTTCGATCGGCAGCCAGCACTTCTCACAGGCGCTCTGCGATTTAGGAGCAAGTGTGAGCGTCATGCCCAAGACAGTGTACGACAGGCTAAACCGCCCGTTATCACCAACGGCCATGTGCTTGCAACTTGCGGACCAATCGGTTCGCCATCCTGCGGGTATTGCCGAAGACGTGCCTGTGCAGATCAGAAATTTCTTCGTCCCCGTCGATTTCGTTGTACTTGACATGGAAGTGGATGTCAAGACTCCTCTCATCCTCGGGAGGCCATTCTTGAGCACCACCAACGCCAACATCGACGTGGGGGCAGGAGAGATCCACTTGGACTTCAACGGCAAGGAAGAGACGTTCAGCTTCAAGCCTAAGGTTGAACAATGCAAGCAAGTGAGGGTCATATATGGAAAGGACCCAAGGGAAGTGGAGAAGATCGAGATTACTCCACCCATGCCACAGCCAGAGAAGCTCATTGCATATATGAGAAACTATCTGGCAAGAGAGAATGCAAGAAGGCCAGCTAATTATTGGAGAACTCAAAGGAGAATGCCTCAGCCGCCAAACACACCTCAAGCCCCTCTTGCTCCTCCACCACAAGAAGGAGTAGGCGAGTCACAATCGCCTAAGAAGAGGAGAGCAAGGCGCTCAAGAAAGAAGAAGGCAGCTACGGTATCGACCGATGAGAGCACAACAAAGACACCTATTGAAGAAAAGGTCACCGCCACCAACACAAAGAAGACAATCAAAGTGTGGCGGAGGAAAGAAGGAACCTCTACCCCGCCAGATTCTCCAGCGAGCGAGGTCCAAACAAGTTGAAGACATGGAGAACGTCTAGCTCAAAGACGTAAAAATGAGAGCCCTCCGATTGGGGAGGCCATCCCAATCGTTATCCTAGCTAGGCCTAGCACTTGTTTTCCTTTCATAAACTATAAAAACAAAATAAAAATATAAAAAATTAAAAACAACAAAAATAATAGGATTTCTGGCGATGCTCATTAGGGGCTAGCCACTTGTATCATCCTCACTCTTTTTTGCAGGTCAAGAAGGAGGAGGAAGAGCCTGAATCAAGCTTAAGTCTTACAAAGACTCAAGCTTGGGGAGGGCCCCCAGGTAAGAAGGAGTTCAATACAAGCTCGAGTCTTGCAAAGACTCAAGCTTGGGGAGGACCCCCAGGTAAGTATTCCTAACTTTCTTAATAAATAAATAAACTCCCTGTTTTGAATAAATGCTAGAATCTTGGTGTTATGCTACACTTAAGGGAAATGATGATCGAGTTACAAATTAGCTTCCCATGTGTCGCATAGATGCAACCTCTACTCCCGACATATGTGTTATTTTTATTTGAGCATGATCACATCATGAGTCTTGCTTATTTCCGTGGGTTGCATTTGTTACACCAAGTCTGAGCATTGTGGATTGTGATATGGCATGATTAGGACTTGTTGCAATTTCTTAGTATGGTCTCATCCAGAGATGTTTTTCTTGAATTGCTGCAAGTACCTAAAACCCTTCTGTTTTGGCACACTTCTCTTAGTGTGAGGATTTATTTACCTACTGTTGACGGTCATTACGGCATGAAATGACCATCAAAATATCGGTAAATAAATAGCTTTTCACCAAGATTCCATGCACATTAGTTTAAATTAACATAGTTCCACAAGTTTTGGTGATTTTTGGATGCAGGTGTAGATAATGGAGGAAAGTGGGCCCAAGCCGGGGAAAACCTTGGCCGGCCGGCCCCATCATAGGCCGGCCGGCCTACCCCGGTGGGCACCGGCTACGATCTTCCTCCAGTGGGCTGTAAACAAGCCAAAACTTCATAATTTGAAGCCCACTCACATGGATTTGCACCGACTTACCGGTAGTGGGCCATTTGGGCCTTAACTTGGCCCTTACTGCAATTCTGCCGCCCCCACGGAGTAACCGACCTTCGGACCGACTCCAGGAGGCGATCAGGAGCGTCCACAGGCGAGGCGGTGGCCAACCGCCACTATGGACGCCGGCCGGCCTAGTAGGGTGGCCGGCCGGCCTACCTTCGCGCCACCGACGTCCCAGCTTCGAGCATAAGTACCCCCCCTGCTGGGGAGGCTATAAATAGAGGTGGCCGGCTCCATTCCAACTCGCACCTCACACTTGAGAAGAGAAGACCCCAAGTAGGGTCACGCTCTCTCTCATGGAAGATCACTCCACTTGTGTAGTTTAGAATAGGATTAGTATTTTAGTCATGGGAGTTAGAGTAGAAGTGAGAGCTTCGCTCGGAGCTCCGGAGTTCTCTTCGGAGTTTGGGTAAAGTTCTCGTGTATCTTTTCTTTTATACTCTTTTTAATATAATTATTTTCTTATTTATTTAATTTAGTTTTCCTTTTAGTTTATATTTATTTATTTAAGTAATTATTATAGAGAAATTCTTGTGTTGGATCCACGTCTGTGTATGGTAGATACGAATGAGTTGTTTGCTTGAGGACTGGCAGTAGGGACATAATTGCCTTATTGTCACGTGTCCCGCACAATTTATTTGGATTTATTGTTCATGGGTGGCTTGCTCTTTGGCCAAGAGTAAGTTACTAGGATAGTTGTAAGCAAGGTGCTTGGAATTGTTCTAGCGTGTTTTGCCCTCAACCCCACGGGATGATGTGGTAGCCGCGAGTGTAGGTGACAGCTACACCGGTCTCTGTAGTCCACCACGTTCGGGTTGAGTGTGTAGGGGCCTAGACGCGGTCCGTTGACCGGATACGTTGAACCTAGTTCTCGGGTTGCGTGTCTTGGCGGCGGCCGTGCCCCTGATGCACTTGAATGTATCTTTAATGAAAGCTTAAGTAAATAATTGTAGACTATCGTGAAACTAAATGCTAACCCCTAGGCTGACTGATACCTTCTTCTCGTTGTCCTCCCAAACTAAATGCTAATTCCTTGTTATCTACATCGATGGATGTTCTCTTGAGTGCCACACATATCATATATGTATCCCTGCTTTGGTCTAGTTTGCAAGTTATAAATAATAGATGTTTCTTTGTAAATTAATGATATTCTTAGCCCTGCTTCCCTGTGGAAATATAAATACGATACCCTTGGAATACTCCTGGGTGAAATGCTACAACGGTGTTCCGTGCGCTTGCGGAGCTGAATTTAATCTCTGTGCGTAAGAAACGCCAACAAGCATTTCTGGCGCCGTTGCCGGGGAAGCAATGGTTTAAGATATCTTTGATTGACATCGATTATCTGTTATGTTAATTTGCTGCTAGACTAAGCATCCACCTGCATTTTGTTTGAGCATATCACCATCGCATCTGCATTGTTTTCTTTCCAATCCATCTGCATATTTAATTCCCCTCCATCCCACCCCGCTGCATTAAAAAAAAAACCGAGTGCCCAATCATAGGCCTCGGGCTTTCAAAAAAAAGAAGAACCCGAGTGCCCAATCATAGGCCAGGAATTTTGCAAGAAATGTTGGATTTGTATGACAGGAAGAAGGAACCATATGTGGCGGAACCAAGATGTTCGATGAAGAAATCTATAGCTTAGCCTTTCATACGATTGCAAAGGCTAAGCTTGGGGAGGTACCGCCAGGTACGCATATGCAATTATTCCTTGTTTTTCTTGTCATATATCCTCTCCTTTCATAAAATAAATAAATAATAAAAACAATAATAAAAATGCTGCCTGAATCGTTCCGTGCTTTGTGAATGCAAAAGTACATTGACTTGCTCTCTGGTGAAAATAAGCTGCAAATCTTTTTGACCATACCCGTGCTCTCGAATTTCTTTTGATGATGTGGGTTGTGGTTAAATTGTTAGTCATAAATCATTCGCCTGCGTCTCTTTCTGTTGGTTGGGTGAAGATCACTTCTGTGCCTCTGTTCTCCATTGAGATTATGCCCAGTGGCCGTTCACCAACAGAAAAATACACGTCTCTATGATGCTTTCATAACAGAAGAAGAGTATGATATCCTCTGCTCTCCTCACATAATTGATCGAATTAGACGTGGTGTCTAGGTTGATTAATGGAGCTATAGAGATGTGTCGATTGTAGACGAATAGGTTTGTACTAACCACTGCAGGGATCCTTTTGAGAGAAAACCAAGTACATCAGGCAACAAGAAAGGCACATAATTCAAGAAGGAGAAACCAACCAGGCGGACCTAGTACCTTCAAATAAAGATTTAATCGCTTAGCTTTGCACATGGTTGCAAGAGCTAAGCTTGGGGAGGGACCGCCAGGTAAGTACTTCCATACGATATTATACTCTTCTTGAATTGTGCCCTTTCTTTAAAAAAAAAAAAAAGAGGTTCTCGGCAAAGCCCAATAGGGGCTAGCCACCTGTATCACCCTCATTCTTTTTGCAGACACAAGAAGAATGGAGGAAGCGGCCTATTCAAGCTTAAGTCTTGCAAAGACTCAAGCTTGGGGAGGATCCCCAGGTAAGTATCTCTATCGATCAATAAAATACTCCCTGTTTCAAATAAAATGCTAGAATATTGGTGAATGCTGCACTTAAAGGAAATGATGATTAGTTACATGATAGCTCCCCTTGTGTCGCATTGATGCAACCTCTACTCCTGACATGTGTGTTATTTATACTCGAGCATAGTCACATCACTAGTGTTGCTACATTTTTGTGGGTTGCATACATCACACCAAGTCTAAGCATTGTGGATTATGATATGGCATGATTAGGACTTGTTGCAATTTCTTAGCATGGTGAAAGTCCAGAGATGTTTTCATTTTAATTGCTGCAAGTACCTAAAAACCTGGAACACTTCCCCTGTGAGGACTTATTTACCTACCAGAGCCATATCATGACAATATTCGAAAAAGCCCCACTCATAGCCATTTGCTCATGCGTTGAGTTTAGTTAAGGTTTAAATGCTTTGAGAGTAAGCACTCTTTTTTCCGGTCATAAACTCCTTCGCGTGTGTTCTTGTTTTTCTTTCCACCACAAAAAAAAAAAAAAAGGGGAAATGTTTGGAAAATCGACCAAGCATCTTCCTACATTTGCAAAACTTTTGGTCCATTAAAAAAAAAAAAGAAGGCTCAAGAATATTTTAAAATGTTTTTACGGACCATGCAAAAGTTATAGCCTCATGCACCATGGAGTATATCAAAAAAAAAAAACCTCCATAGTTGCATCTCAAAATAAAAGGCTATATGGTTCTTATCATAAACATCTTGAGCAAAATAAAGGACCAAAGTTTTCAAAACCTCCTTTCCATAAGTGTGAGTTCATCTTCTCCCCCTTCATCACTTTTTTCCCTATGACCGGAGTATAAGGAGTTGCTATGTCTCTTGAGATTTATTCTTTAGCTTACAATATACGCATGATAAATGTGCATTTCCTTACCAAGCTCCACATACAAGCCCAATATGGTAGAAGGTAGGAATGAGTGAAGCTTTGTAGGGATAGCCTCATATTAGGAGAGGGGAAGTGTGAACCAAACAAAGGAGAATTTTTACCTTGTCTTGCAGCACAAAAACTCTGGACGTACACCTGCTAAAAATTGTTTGACTCGTCCAAAAGTGCTGTTCTAACTTCAATGCTATATGACAAGGTGAAGCATACACGCCCCACACATGTGCAACACTCGTGAATATTCCGTGCTCTTGTATACTTACCACCATTTAGGGAGTACGTTGTTGTATCTTTATTACCGATGGGGCGCTTTCTTTGTAACTCCTGATCCGCCGGTACCCTGAGTTTAGTTTGCTCGAGGACGAGCAAAGTTTAAGCTTGGGGAGATTTGTTGACGGTCATTACGGCATGAAATGACCATCAAAATATCGGTAAATAAATAGCTTTTCACCAAGATTCCATGCACATTAGTTTAAATTAACATAGTTCCACAAGTTTGGTGATTTTTGGATGCAGGTGTAGATAATGGAGGAAAGTGGGCCCAAGCCGGGGAAAACCTTGGCCGGCCGGCCCCATCATAGGCCGGCCGGCCTACCCCGGTGGCCACCGGCTACGATCTTCCTCCAGTGGGCTGTAAACAAGCCAAAACTTCATAATTTGAAGCCCACTCACATGGATTTGCACCGACTTACCGGTAGTGGGCCATTTGGGCCTTAACTTGGCCCTTACTGCAATTCTGCCGCCCCACGGAGTAACCGACCTTCGGACCGACTCCAGGAGGCGATCAGGAGCGTCCACAGGCGAGGGCGGTGGCCAACCGCCACTATGGACGGCCGGCCGGCCTAGTAGGGTGGCCGGCCGGCCTACCTTCGCGCCACCGACGTCCCAGCTTCGAGCATAAGTACCCCCCCCTGCTGGGGAGGCTATAAATAGAGGTGGCCGGCTCCATTCCAACTCGCACCTCACACTTGAGAAGAGAAGACCCCAAGTAGGGTCACGCTCTCTCTCATGGAAGATCACTCCACTTGTGTAGTTTAGAATAGGATTAGTATTTTAGTCATGGGAGTTAGAGTAGAAGTGAGAGCTTCGCTCGGAGCTCCGGAGTTCTCTTCGGAGTTTGGGTAAAGTTCTCGTGTATCTTTTCTTTTATACTCTTTTTAATATAATTATTTTCTTATTTATTTAATTTAGTTTTCCTTTTAGTTTATATTTATTTATTTAAGTAATTATTATAGAGAAATTCTTGTGTTGGATCCACGTCTGTGTATGGTAGATACGAATGAGTGTTTGCTTGAGGACTGGCAGTAGGGACATAATTGCCTTATTGTCACGTGTCTCGCACAATTTATTTGGATTTATTGTTCATGGGTGGCTTGCTCTTTGGCCAAGAGTAAGTTACTAGGATAGTTGTAAGCAAGGTGCTTGGAATTGTTCTAGCGTGTTTTGCCCTCAACCCCACGGGATGATGTGGTAGCCGCGAGTGTAGGTGATAGCTACACCGGTCTCTGTAGTCCACCACGTTCGGGTTGAGTGTGTAGGGGCCTAGACGCGGTCCGTTGACCGGATACGTTGAACCTAGTTCTCGGGTTGCGTGTCTTGGCGGCGGCCGTGCCCCTGATGCACTTGAATGTATCTTTAATGAAAGCTTAAGTAAATAATTGTAGACTATCGTGAAACTAAATGCTAACCCCTAGGCTGACTGATACCTTCTTCTCGTTGTCCTCCCAAACTAAATGCTAATTCCTTGTTATCTACATCGATGGATGTTCTCTTGAGTGCCACACATATCATATATGTATCCCTACTTTGGTCTAGTTTGCAAGTTATAAATAATAGATGTTTCTTTGTAAATTAATGATATTCTTAGCCCTGCTTCCCTGTGGAAATATAAATACGATACCCTTGGAATACTCCTGGGTGAAATGCTACAATGGCGTTCCGTGCGCTTGCGGAGCTGAATTTAATCTCTGTGCGTAAGAAACGCCAACACCTATCAGAGCCATATCATAATATTCGAAACAGCCCCACTCATAGCCATTTGTTTATGTATTGAGTTTTGTTAAGGTTTGATGTACTCTTGAAACTAAGCACTCCTAATTTTGGTCATAATTCCTTCGCGTGTGTTTTCGAAAATTTCTTTCCACCAAATAAAAAGGGGAATGTTGGATAAATCAACCAAACATTTTTCAGAGTTTGCAAAACTTTTGGTCCATCCAAAAAAGCTCAAGAATATTTCAAAATGTCTCCTTGAACCATGCAAAAAGTTATAGCCCCTTTGCACCATGGAGTAGTCAAAAAAAAAAAAAAAACTCCATGGTTGCATGACAAAAGTCAAAGGCTATATGGTTCTTATCATAAACATCTTGAATAAAATAAAAGACCAATGTTTTTCAAAACCCCCTTCCACAAGTGTGAGTTCATTTTCTCCCCCTCCATCGCATCATCTCTTATGACCAAAATAAATGGAGTTGCTATGTTGATTGAGACTCATTCTTTAGCTTTACAATATATGCATGACATTTGTGCATTCCTTACCAAGCTCCACATACAAAGCCTCATTTGGTAGAAGGTAGGATGAGTGAAGCTTGTAGGAATAAGACTCACATCGGAGTGGTAAGAGTAGTGCCACCCAAAACGCAGGAGAATTTTTACGCCTTACCTTGCAGCACATAAAAACTCTGGATGCATACCTGCTAGAATTGTTTACTTGTCCAAAAGTGTCGTTCTAGTCTTCAATGCTGCATGACAAGGTGTGACATATAGGCCCCACGATTTTTGCAACACTCATGAATATTTTGTGCTCTCGTAAACTTACCACTGTTTAGGGAGTATGTTGTTGCATCTTTATTACCCATGGGGCGCTTCTTTGTAACTCCTGATCCGCCGGTACCCTGAGTTGAGTTTGCTCGGGACGAGCAAAGTTTAAGCTTGGGGAGGTTGTTGGCGGTCATTAAACCATGATTTGACCGCCACCCTACCGGTAAATAAATGCATAACACCAAGATTTTGTGCATAGTAGTTAGGAATAATGCTACTCCACAGGTTTTGGTGGATATTTGGATGCAGGAGTGAATAATGGAGAAAAGTGGGCCCAGCCAGGGAATTTCCCTGGCCGGCCGGCCCCACCCTAGGCCGGCCGGCCCCACTTGGTGGCCGCAGGCCCCAGACTTCCTCCAGTGGGCTGGAAAATAATCCACAACGCATAATTAGAGGCCAGCCCAGCAGAATTCCACCGCCATTCTAGAAGGTGGGCTATTTGGGCCTTTACTTGGCCCTCACTTCAATTCTGCCGACCCCAGCGAGGAGCCGACCTTCAGACCGACTTCAGGGACTGATCTGGAGCGTCCACACTTAAGACGGTGGCAAACCGCCACAGGGGACGGCCGGCCGGCCACCCCCCTAGGCCGACCGGCCGACTTTGGCGTCACCGCCTCTCCAGCTTCGGCAGGGTGCTCCCACCGCCTTCACAAGCTATAAATTGGACCCCTCGGCCTCCGAAGCAACTCGCACCATCACACTTCATCCAAGTGTTCATTAGTTTAGTTTAGTAGTAGCTTTGGGAGTTAGAGTAGAGTAGAGTAGAGTGAGAGCTCTCTCGGGCTTCCGGAGTCTTCTCGGAGTTCGGTATAGTTCTTTGTATCCTTACTCTTTTGAGATATTATTTTATTTATTATATAATTAGTTTTATCTTTATTTATTTCTTTTAGTAATTCTTTTCTATTTAGTTTATTTATTCTGTTAAGTAAGTGCTCGTAGAAGTCTTGTTGTGGGATTCGTGATGTTGGAATAGCAAGTACGAGAGAGTGCCTTCGTCGTAGATGACGTCGTGTGAAATCTGTGCTTGTTCATTCTTAGATAGGACTACTCCGTTGATCAAGAATAGTTCCTCTAGGCGGGTTGTAAGCAGGGCGCTTAGAGCTTGGTCTATGCACGTTTGGCACCCAGCCCCACGGAGGATGGTAGCCGCGAGTGTATGTGACAGCTGCACCGGTCTCTGTAATCCACCACGTCCGGGTTGGACTCAGCAGGGTCTTAATTATAGCATACGGTTCCCTAGGTTTGAACTAGCATCATCGGTTAACCTAGCACGTGTGTGCCCGCGAAACGACATGACTTGTATGTGTATGAGCTTAACTAGAGTAGATAATGTTGGCAGTCTTTATTGAATAACTTTTACCGCCGATCTATCAATCTTAAAAGGCATATACAAAACAAAAAAACACATAGAAACATAGAATAGGAATATTTTAGAACTAATGCCTTTCCACAAGTTTTGGGATATTTGACTACAGGAACAATATATGGAGGAAAATCACCACAAACTGCAAACAAAGAGGGACTTGGTCATTCAAGATAAATTTTTCAAATAATAAATTTGACCTTACTATGTGAAAGCCCTCGTCAAGATAGTCAATTTGGGCTTTTGGTTCACCCAATTTGGAGTTTGGGAGCAGAGTTATGCCACGACGAAGAATTCAGGAAATGCAGAAATTTCCTGGCCGGCCGGCCACCCCCTAGGCCGGCCGGCCTACCTTTGTCTCCAAATGGCCCGAGCTTCCTCCAGTGGGCTACATACACTCCAAAACACCAAGCCCAAGTGCCCTCCATGGTGGATGAACAACCGACTTCGCGCAGGTAGGCTTTTGGGCCTAAACATGACAGTTACTCCACCATAACCCCCCAAACGTCGACCGACTTTGAACCGCCACCACGGAGCAATCCTAAGCGTCCACGGCGAAGGCGGTGGCCGTCCAAGACAATCAATGGCCGCCGGCCACCCACCTAGGCCGGCCGGCCTACCTTGGCACCCAATTTCGCTCCGCCGACTCTCACTTGCTCTATTTAATCCCCCCTCCTCATTTGGGGCTATAAATAGAGGAGAACTCCAACGGTTCAACACACACAAGAAGAAGAAGTGAGTAGTTCCATTCTAAAGGGGAAGCGCTACCTCCATAGTGCTTAAATAGGGAGAGAGTGAGAGTAGTGCGGGGAAGCGCCGGGCTTGTCGGCGCTCCTCTCTAGCTTGTACCTTGACGGAGTCCTGCCTTTTTAAGTAAGTCTTCGTGATTCTTTTATGGTATTTAAGTTTCCTTTTTGAGTAAGTTATTTCCTTTACTTGCTTACGGGATCATCGCTCTGTTAGAGTGTACCTTAGTCTTTGTTGGATCCGAGATTAAGGTAGTAATCGATAGTGTAGACGTGGTGTCTAGACTAGAGGTTACCTTTGTTTGCCGCGTGCCCCACGGATAGTAGAGGAGAGGTAGGTGGTAGGTGGTGACAGCCCTATCCGCCCTCGGTAGCCCTCCACGTTCGGGTACGTCGTAGAGCTGTAGACCGGAGTCGTCTGGCAGACCAGGGGTAAGCCGGTGCCCGAAGTAAGGAAGTAAAAGCGAAACTTGTCTTACTCGATCTAGGAGCTTTATCCATAGGAATCCTCTCTACCCAAGCCTATCATATACTTCTTGTTGTCCTTGGACGAGCCTGTTAGAAGATAAACACACACGTTCCCTGTGGATTTCGATACCTAGAATACTCCTAGGTGAAGTGCTACATCGTATTCTCCGTGCGCTTGCGGATTTATCTGTAATCGTTAAGAAATACCAACAAGCATTTCTGGCGCCGTTGCGGGGAACGGTTGCTTTGTATCTCCGAACCTTGTTCGTCCTCGTATCTTTTTATTTTTATTTTATTCCTTTCCTTTTTCTATCATGGAGCAACCCACCATACAACAGTTATCTGCTCCGAAGGGCGAATTCCTTGAGCCACCATCATCTTCACATCCTATCCATACAACTGGCTATCAAATTCGCCCTGGCTTTATAGCCATGGTTCGGGATCGATCTTTCTCTGGTTTTGACCACGAAATCCCTATCACCATCTGCGAGAATTCGAGCAATTGTGTTCCTGCCTCCTAATTGAAGGCATGACACAAGAAACTCTAAAATGGAAATTGTTTCCCTTCTCTCTTCAAGAGAGGGCGAAACAATGGTACGATCGCACGATTGGAGCGTGAACGGTGATTGGCAAGAACTACGAGATAAATTTTGTCTTGCATTCTTCCCTCTGCATCGTGTTGCCGCTCTTCGAAGGGAAATTTTCACTTTCTCGCAGAATGAGAAGGAATCATAGGTGCAGCCTGGACTAGATTTTCTTTGTTAACTCAATCAGGCCCAGACTTGTCTATCCCAAATCACGTGTTGCTACAGCATTTTTGTTTGGGTTTAAACAAGGAATCTGCCCTATATCTTGACATTTCTGCTGGAGGTTCTTTCACGCATAAAACCGACAGAAGGAAAGCAACTCTTAGATCGCATCTTAGATAGCACTTCCTATGTCGCGATGCTACTGAACCCCACACAGAGGAAGTCAAGTCCAGCCCAAGAGAAACTCTCAACATCCGAATCTAACCCTTCATCTTCCACAATCAAAGATTCACCTGTTGAGCCATCTCCTGAACCAAGAACAGTGATGGAGGAGGAGAAGAAATTCAACCTCTTGAGTTCTCATCTAAATTCGAGGAAGATCTTTTTGAAGACTACGGGAATACCTCGAATTATCACTGCCAAAAGAAACCACCATTTGCAACTTCTCTTCCTGATCCTCTTGAAGAGGCTTTCCTCCTAAAGACGGTTAAGGAATTAAGCTCAATCATGAGCAACGAATGGTCAAGGGAGGGCGAGCTTTCTTCAGAAGTCATTCAAATCAATGCTCCGTCCTCAACCATTCAATGTTGTATTAGAGGAGTCATGGTGGATGTTCTTTACAATCCCACTGTCGGTGCTAACATAGTCTCTGATTCTTTCGCTTTTGACATCTGGGCGATGTACCTTTAGCACCGACTAATAAATCCTTCAAGAGCCCCTCAGGACCCATTCTAGGAGGTATGGGATTTTGCAAAACGTGACTGTAAGGCACGAAAATGTCGAGGTCCTCCTAGATTTTCATGTTTTCGAAGTCCAAGATTTTGATATTCTGATCGGGCATCCCATAGAGATGTTACTCGTGGATGCCCCGACACTAGGGAATCTCGACATAAAACTTGAGGGGTAGACACATTTTCTGTCCCGATCTCTCGATCGCAGAATTCCAAGTCTGAAAGTCTCCCCAAGGATGAGCCAATCGAGGAAGTGATGTCTGTTTTCCTTTCGAGCCTCCCGAATCAATCCTCGACAAAGATGCTGAACAATTCATTCAAGAGGAGGATGATTTAGGAGAGACTATCGAGCTACCTGAATCCGAACCAGCACCACAACCACCGATTGAGCTAAAACCCCTTCCTTCTGGCCTTCGCTATGCTTTCCTACACGGCGATAAGGAAGCTCCTGTCATCATAAGTGACAAGCTTTCCGAGGAAGAAGAAACCGCTAAACTCTTAGCCGTTCTAGAGAAGCATCGCTCAGCTCTAGGCTACTCACTCCAAGATCTCAAAGGGATTAGCCCCGCTCTCTGCACCCATCGCATTCCTATCGATTTTGATAGCGCACCCTCCAGGGAGCCTCAAAGGAGGCTAAATAATGCGATGAGAGAAGTTGTTAAGAAAGAGGTCTTAAAGCTTCTGCACGCTGGGATAATTTATCCCGTACCACATAGTGAGTGGGTTAGCCCTGTCCAAGTTGTGCCTAAGAAGGGAGGTATGACGGTCGTTAAGAACAATAAAAACGAGTTGATCCCACAACGAACCGTCACAGGGTGGAGGATGTGCATCGACTACCGAAAGCTTAACAAGGCAACAAAGAAAGACCATTTCCCGCTGCCCTTCATTGATGAAATGTTGGAACGGCTGGCGAAACACTCTTACTTTTGTTTCCTTGATGGGTATTCTGGTTACCATCAAATCCCCATCCATCCTGATGATCAAAGCAAGACCACCTTCACATGTCCTTATGGAACCTTTGCCTACCGTAGAATGTCCTTCGGTTTGTGCAATGCACCTGCCTCTTTCCAAAGGTGTATGATGTCCATCTTCTCCGACATGATCGAGGAAATCATGGAAGTTTTCATGGATGATTTTTCTGTCTATGGAAAAACCTTTGATCATTGTCTTGAAAACTTGGACAAGGTCTTGCAAAGATGTCAAGAGAAGGACCTGGTACTTAATTGGGAAAAGTGCCACTTCGTGGTCCGAGAAGGGATGTCCTAGGACACTTAGTGTCCGAAAGAGGGATAGAGGTGGATAGAGCAAAAATAGAAGTTATAGAACAGCTCCCACCTCCGATCAATGTGAAAGGAGTCGTTCGTAGCTTCCTAGGCCACGCGGGGTTCTATCGGCGATTTATAAAAGATTTCTCGACGATCGCTAGACCCCTCACAAACCTTTTAGCTAAGGATGCGCCTTTCTTTTAGTGATGAGTGTTTAAATGCTTTTAATATCCTTAAGAAAGCACTCATCTCAGCCCCAATCATACAACCCCTGATTGGACGCTGCCCTTTGAGATAATGTGTGATGCTAGTAACTTTGCTGTGGGTGCTGTTCTCGGCCAAACTAAAGATAAAAAGCACCACGCAATCTCTATGCTAGTAAAACTTTGACAGGAGCTGAACTTAACTATGCAACAACTGAAAAAGAACTCCTAGCCGTTGTTTTTGCTATCAATAAGTTTAGATCTTACTTAGTAGGAGCCAAGGTTGTTGTTTATACCGATCATGCTGCTTTGAAATACCTGCTCTCTAAGAAAGATGCTAAACCCCGTCTGATAAGATGGATCCTTCTACTCCAAGAGTTTGATCTTGAAATTAAAGATAAGAAAGGAGTAGAAAATTCCGTAGCAGATCATTTGTCGCGTTTGCAAGTAACTAACATGCAGGAACTACCGATAAATGACTTCCTACGGGATGACATGCTGCTGAAGGTGACAGACTCCAACCCCTGGTATGCAGATATTGTGAACTTTATGGTTGCAGGTTATGTGCCACCAGGGGAGAACAAAAGGAAGCTCATTCAGGAGAGTCGTCGTCACCTATGGGATGAGCCATACCTTTACAGAGTCTGTGCTGACGGATTACTGAGAAGGTGTGTGCCGACAGTCGAAGGCACCAAGATTATTGAGAAATGCCATGCAGGTCCATATGGAGGGCATTATGGTGCATACCGCACACATGCCAAGATATGGCAGAGTGGATTCTTCTGGCCGACAATGTATGAAGACACCAAAGAATTCATTCGAAGATGCTCAAGGTGCCAAAGAGTTGGAGGTATCACTTCTCGTGACGCAATGCCCTTGACATACAATCTTCAGGTGGAATTATTTGATTTGGGGCATCGGCATCGACTTCATGGGACCATTCCCCAAGTCCTATGATTGTAAGTACATCTTGGTTGCCGTCGACTATGTGTCCAAATGGGTGGTAGAAGCAATGCCATGCCGAGCTGCTGCAGATGCCAAACATGCACGCAGGATGTTCCACGAGATCATCTTTCCTCGTTTTGGAACACCTAGAATGGTTATAAGTGACGGCGGGTCTCATTTTATTGATAAGACCTTCCAAAATTCTTAAAGGAGCTTGGAGCAGAACACAACATTGCAACTCCATACCATCCCCAGACTAGTGGACAAGCGGAAACTTCAAACAAGCAAATAAAGAATATCTTGCAGAAGACCGTGGATGAAATGGGGAAGGGATGGAAACTAAAACTACCCGATGCACTTTGGGCATACAGGACTGCGTACAAGACACCCATCGGCATGTCACCCTACCAACTCGTCTATGGAAAAACATGTCACCTACCTGTGGAGTTGGAAAATAGGGCACACTGGGCCATTCGGAAATGGAACATGGATTCCAAGATGGCAGGAGAACACCGAAAAATGCAACTTTCTGAGCTGGAGGAATGGAGAGAGAAAGCCTATCATAGTGCCAGAATCTACAAGGAAAGAACTAAGAGATGGCATGATAAAAGGATCAATGTAAAAAGAGTTCAAACCAGGGGATAAGGTGCTACTCTTCAACTCCAGAGTCAAGCTTTTCGGACGTGGAAAACTTCGGAGTAAATGGGATGGACCATTCACCGTCGTTGATGAAACTTCATCACACGGAGCAATCACACTCCAAGACGACGGAGGTAACCTTTTTAAGGTAAATGGCCAACGTTTAAAAGTTTTCCTAGAACCAGATAAAAATCTAGATGAAGAGGTAGATGTGATAGAATTAATTGATTTTAATCTTTCATAGCCTCTTGTCATGATTTTTAATGCTCCTGCTAAAATAAAATAATAAAATGAAAAAAAGCATTTTTTTATTGAATAAAATTTGCAGCTCACCAGAATTACCCCGGTCGAGTCTCTTTTGTTTCCACCTTGTTGTTGTTTTGAATAAAAATGCAGGTTCAAAATAAGTGTGGGGGGAGGTCCTTCGAGATTCTCATTGCACAAACAAATGGGACTCCTCACCAACACAATGCGCAATGCTTCACGGATCGTCGGTCTCTGCGTCATCAACTGGTTTGCGCATCTCATCTCTCAACCTCCCCTATTTGTGAGTTAAAACTGAACAAAGTTGAAAATAATTGCTAAAAGTTTAACTCATGAGTAAAATAAACCTTAATTCTTTCCATTGGTTGGCTTGCATACTCTTTATTCCTAGCCTATACACCTCGTTGCTTGTGAACACATTTAATTTAGGAAAACATGTTTATCTAAGTAATTGATGAGTGTGATATGGTTAGATGAAAGAAATCTTTCCTTCAACTGTTTTAAGAACTCGGGAAATTTTATCTCAAAAAAAAAATGGATAGCAATGCTCCTCAATGATTCAAATATCCTACCAGAGCCATATGTTGAACAAAATGCAAAACTCTACACATATGCTGCTTGCTGCTACTTTGAGCTTTGTCAAATTGATGTGATCCTAGTAAGAATACCTTTCATATTGTTTGATCAAGAATCACGTACACACACCACCTCCATATGCCATATTCCTACACTGGGAGTTGGCAACATAATCTTCATCATTCCATAAAAATAAATACTCTGTCATGTGGTTGTTGATCTCTCTCGAATATCTCTCCTGCAAAAGAGACATGGCTAAAAAAAAAAAAGAGACAGAGCTGGTAAGAATGCCGAGCCTGATCCAAAAAAAAAAAAGAGAAAGAAAAGATAACCATGTTCTCAATTCCAATGGAAAAGAGAGATCATTTCAACAAGGAGTTTCCATTTCATTAGTTGCATATCCACACACGTGCACATTCTTGATCATAATGATATGATTTGTTTTCTTCATGGATCCGGTTTTTGACTTTGCAACATAAGTAGTACAAGTTTGCTCCTTGTTCATCCCTACCTGAGCTCCACATCAGACAATTTAGATGTAAGATGAAAAGAGGCAAATTCAAAGCCTTGGTAAGGATCCATACACCTGGAGTGATTCGAGAGAAAAATCATTTGAGGAGCACAGCTATGTTTTTACTTTTGAAAATATATCAAAAACCCGAATTACTCAACAGAAGAAGTGAAGGTGACTTGAATCAAGACGTTCCACTCATCAATCACCCAAGATGACATGTTAGACACCATAAAGTTCACAGCTGCAGGCATGGCATGGAATGACTTGTATGCTCGCATCATGCCAAGGGAAGGTGTTGTTCCACACTGGTTCTTAACCTTTGTTCGGGACGAACAAAGAACTAAGTGTGGGGGGTTTGTTGGCGGTCTTTATTGAATAACTTTTACCGCCGATCTATCAATATAAAAGGGCATATAAAACACATAGAGTAGGAATATTTTATGAACTAATGCCTTTCCACAAGTTTTGGTGATATTTGACTACAGGAACAATATATGGAGAAAAATCACCACAAACTGCAAACAAAGAGGGACTTGGTCATTGAAGATAAATTTTCAAATAATAAATTTGACCTTACTATGTGAAAGCCCTTGTCAAGATAGTCAATTTGGGCTTTTGGTTCACCCATTTTGGAGTTTGGGAGTAGAAGTTATGCCACGACGAAGAATTCAGGAAATGCAGAAATTTCCTGGCTGGCCCGAGCTTCCTCCAGTGGGCTACATACACTCCAACACCAAGCCCAAGTGCCCTCCATGGTGGATGAACAACCGACTTCGCGCAGGTGGGCTTTTGGGCCTAAACTTGACAGTTACTCCACCATAACCGCCCCCAAACGTCGACCGACTTCGGAACCGCCACCACGGAGCAATCCTAAGCGTCCACGGCGAAGGCGGTGGCCATCCAGACAATCAATGGCCGGCCGGCCACCACCTAGGCCGGCCGGCCTACCTTGGCGCCTAATTTCGCTCCGCCGACTCTCACTTGCTCTATTTAATCCCCCCTCCTCATTTGGGGCTATAAATAGAGGAGAACTCCCACGGTTCAACACACACAAGAAGAAGAAGTGAGTAGTTCCATTCTAAAGGCGAAGCGCTACCTCCATAGTGCTTAGAAAATAGGGAGAGAGTGAGAGTAGGCGGGAAGCGCCGGGCTTGTCGGCGCTCCTCTCTAGCTTGTACCTCGACGGAGTCCTGCCTTTTTAAGTAAGTCTTCGTGATTCTTTTATGGTATTTAAGTTTCCTTTTTGAGTAAGTTATTTCCTTTACTTGCTTACGGGATCATCGCTCTGTTTAGAGTACCTTAGTCTTTGTTGGATCCGAGATTAAGGTAGTAATCGATAGTGTAGACGTGGTGTCTAGACTAGAGGTTACCTTTGTTTGCCGCGTGCCCCACGGATAGTAGAGGTAGGTGGTAGGTGGTGACAGCCCTATCCGCCCTCGGTAGCCCTCCACGTTCGGGTACGTCGTAGAGCTGTAGACCGGAGTCGTCTGGCAGACCAGGGGTAAGCCGGTGCCCGAAGTAAGGAAGTAAAAGCGAAACTTATCTTACTCGATCTAGGAGCTTTATCCATAGGAATCCTCTCTACCCAAGCCTATCATATACTTCTTGTTGTCCTTGGACGAGCCTGTTAGAAGATAAACACACACGTTCCCTGTGGATTTTCGATACCCTAGAATACTCCTAGGTGAAGTGCTACATCGGTATTCTCCGTGCGCTTGCGGATTTATCTGTAATCGTTAGAATACCAACAGATAACCTTTGTAGATTAGATTGCTAGAAAGAGTAAATAATCGAAACATACAGGTAGCCTTAACTCTATCTCGTTGCTCTCCCAAATGTATACTACGTTTTTATTTCTTTTATTTACCTTGGATTTGAGGATGTGTGTGCCACCCATATATATCATGCCTATCTTACCCCCGTCTCAAGTATAGTTGATACATTATTTCTTTCTCCAAATTATCCAATGCATTGCTATTGTTCAGCTCCCTTTTGCTCTACTTCCCTGCGGAAATATAAATACGATAACCCTGGAATACTCCAAGGTGAAATGCTACAATGGTGATCCGTGCGCTTGCGGAATTAATGAATTTAATTTTATCGCATAAGAACCGCCAATAGTGGCTTTGGCTCAGGAGTTAGATCCTGCGTCGATGTGGCGATATTTTTGCGAATATAGCATCTGACTATTTAAGAGATGGAGAGTTTAGTTTTTCCTGGGGAAGATAGCATTATATTGAACTGCTAGGGTTACAAAGGTCCCACCTCGTTAAAAACCTCACCCCCGATGTGGGGTTCTGTAAGATCAATGAACCTAGAGCATGGTTCATAGGTTTTGGTGATTGATGTCAACATGGTCAATGGGACTAACAATGTTTGCTAGTTTGCAAGATGTTTAGTCTCATAGATGTAGTGACACACTATTGGAGTGCCAACACCTCAATAGTTGCAAGGAAGATGGTAAAGATGAGAAGTGAACATGAGGACTACTCTACGAGGTACTACTACGCACATGAGGTAAGAGACAAGGTGAGTATGTCATGTGTTCCTCTATGTATCTTATACCTTGACATACTCTTGATCATCATGTTGGTCTTGCCTTATATCATATGTCATGATGATCTTGTCTATTATGTGATGTTGTTCTTGTCTTATATCCTATGCACTTTATATGATGCTTCGATCGGGTTGTCCTTTGTGACAACTAGATCATTGTGACTAACATCTTTGGATGTAGGAAAGATGTTCATGCATATTCTTTAGGGCACAATGAAGAAGCTTCGTCGTCGAAGGAGTGCGCCAACCTATTCTCTATATCCCGGTGATTGGTTTCCTCGACGATGGATGACGACAAGGATCAAGGACTTGATGGAGGTCGCGGTTGAAGAAATAGATCAAGGCTAAGGACATGCTACATCCAAGCGAGTGTTGCTTGGTTAGATGTTAGCTTGAGTCTATAGGAAAAACCGGACTATCAAGGGGATCGAGTCGTTTCTCTTAGGTCACACTAGTGGTAGAGGTATGTGGATGCTCCAAGAGTCTCTCAGGCACTAGGGTGGCAGCAGAGGAGAAGAGGAACCAAGAATGATGAAGTTGGAAGCAAGGATCAAGAAGTGGATCAAGTTTTCAGCTTATGCCGAAGAGATCGGACAGTACGGTCCTAGGGACCGTATGGTACGGTCTTCATTGAAGATCCAGACAGAGAAGTGAAGTCTCGGGATGCTGAGAAAATGAAGACCGGACAATGGACCGTATGGTACGGTCAAGGGGACCGGACAGTACGGTCATCAGAAGATTTCCAGACAGAGAAGATGGAGTTTCTGGAAGTGGAAGAAATGAAGACCGAACAATCGACCGGACGGTACGGTCCTAGGGACCGGACAGTACGGTCTTCATTGGAGATGAAGAAGAAGATGGAGATGCGCCTGGAAATAGAGACCGGACAATACGGTCTGGAGGAGACCGGACAGTACGGTCCTTTGTACGGTCTCTAGTTTCGCAGGGCACTTTTGGGCAACGGCTAGTTTTGGGTTGGTGCCTATAAATAGCCGGTTGCTTGACCCTTTGAGGTGCCTTTGGCCATTGTTATCAGTGGGGAAACACAGTGGGAGCCAAGAGGATGCAAGAGAAGCACATGGAGAGGCTTTAGAGAGAAATCTTGGTGCTTGAGAGAGAGGAGAAGCACATGGAGAAGATTTGGAGAAGAAAGCTTAGTGCTTGAGAGGGTTGAGAGCATCCATCCACCTCTAGGCTAGTGTGGTCATAGGGAGGCGGTCTTGGTTTGTTACCCTTGGTCTATGGCAAGGCCTAGACCGGTTAGGCGTCGGTGTTGAGCTTGCCAAAGAGAGTGTGGAAGCCGACACAAGTTTGTACACGTCTTGGAGCTTCCTGTGCGAAAGAAGCATCACTACTGGAGCGCCCTTTGGCACGCATCAAGTGCGGAGCCTTACCTTCGGAGGAGTACCCGGGAGAAGCCCGGCGGGACGTGCCCTCGACTTCACTCAAGAGCGGTGGATGGTCCCAAGGAGGAGAGCATCGCCGGTGTGCGGCGGGGTGAAGCCCGTGACTTCACTCGAGGAGTGAAGTGTGCTCTTAGGGACATCACCGGCTTAAAGGGTGAAGTGTGCTCTAGAGGGGATCGCCATCGAGCGGAGGGACGGGGTCGAGACTCCGGCGGGAGTGACCCAACGTGGAGTAGGGGAAGACGCCATCCTTCCGAGACCACGGGAAAAATCGATGAGCAATCTCTTACTCTTACTCTCTACTACTTGCACTTACTATCTTGTTTATCTTATATGCATGTAGTAGACCTTGTGCTTATCATATGATTGCTTGATGATTGTTTCCGTGTGCTAGCTCTATGTTATCTCTAGTGATATGCGCTTTCCTTATGTGTACTTACTTGCTCATAGCTCATACACTTGCTTGATATCATCTAGTGATCTTGTTATGCTTTATATTGTATCTATCTTGTTGTCATGATCACTAGCTTGAGCTTCCCCATGTGTTACTTGTATGCATGCTAGTTTGATTGTCTATCTATCTTATACACTAGCATGTATAGGACTTACTTGAGCTTCCGTATGTGTTACCCATATGCATGCTAGATTGCTTGATTGCCTTTACCTTATACACTAGCATGTGTAGGACTTGTTGAGCTTATCTTGTATGTTGTCATATGCTAGGTTGTTCCTATATGCTCATGTATACCTTGCTCCTAGCATGCACAAGTCATAGCACATGGTTATCCTTGCTTGATCACTATCACATAGTGCACATGTACTTTCTAGTTATGTATCCTTTACTTGTGCAAATAGAAAGAGTAGCTAGAAGTGCAAAAAGTTTTAGTTCATGGTGTGCCCGATTCAACCCCCCCCCCCCTCTCGGTCACACGATCCTTACAAGTGGTATAAGAGCCAAGTGCTCAATTTAGGGCTTAACCGCCTTTGAGATGTGACCGAATGAGTTTGGGTTTTCATCCCTTATGGGTTTGGACTTTGGACGTTGAAAGAATCGCTTGAATAGCTACCTTATGTCCATAGTTCCAACTGAATTGTGGGATACCATGAATAAATTCTCTAGCACTTTCACGGATAACCATGTTATCATGATGATCTTGTTGTTTTAGTTATATCTTATGATGATCATGATATTGTTATTGCTAGTTTTCTTGTTGAGGAGTGTTTTGGATTATCTCACCATATTTCTTGATGAATCACTTACTTGTGTCTTTGCTTGGTTATGCTAGGATCGATTCATATGACAAATGGAAGAGCTCAAGTGGTGATGTTATCGTGAAGATCTTGAAAGCACCTCCTCATTCAAGATTCGGCGACAACATTTTTGCACTTCAACATGAAGATCTTGCAAAGCTACAAATTGAAGAAGTCTTGCTCATGATCACTTCACATGATGATCACTCGAGAAATGTCTCTCATTTTGAGGACATCTCAATTGGTGATGGTGGTTCTATTGAAGATCAATCCACAACCGTGAGCAAGCTTCCATCATTTGAAGAGCAAGCAATTAAGAAGAAGATAATGCAAGCTCGGGACACTCACTTCCTTGATCACTTACATCTTTCTCGGAGAATGCAAAGATGACGGTATATCTAGAACCGAATTTCAAATTCTTTATCTAATTCATCTTTGTGTCTCGTTGTTAGCAAGGTGACTATGAACCGATGGTGAAGATCAAGTTGCTATTGATATCTTGATGGAGACTTCACCTCCTCCATCTTCACCCGTGTGCCTCACTAGAAGACATGACTTGCGGGTCATCGACAAGAGAAGAAGGTGGTGATGGAAGGATCAATGAGAGTGATGAAGAAGAAGATGATTCTAAGGCCAAATACAAGAAGTATGTGAGACAAGACCAAGGTCAAGAAGAAGGAGATGTCATCTCACAAAGGTTTTTCTTGTTGGTGAGAGGATTGCCAATAATGAAGACTATGAGAGTGACTCTTCTTCAAGAGCATATGCAAACATGTTGTTGGTCTTCATCTTCACATGCACCTCCAAGGTAAAGGAGGTAAGGAAAGAATGATATGGCCATATTTCATGTTGGTGAGCTTGATAGGAGCTCAAGGATCCCGTGTCATCTCATGAGGCTCTACATATGAGTTGAGGGCTCAAGTTGGATAACATTGAGCTTCATGAGAAGTATGAGAACCTTGAGATCTCTTATCGAGCTATCAACCTCATCTAGTTCTTTTCTTCTTCATCCACTACTCCTAGTTCATCTATCTCGCATTCGTTTACTATTTGTGATGAACTAACCCTCTCTTGTGAGAGCTCTTTCTCTTGAGTCTTTGTTTTGAAGGAATACCACAAGCTCAAAGAGAAGAGTGAGTCAATAATGCAAGCATTCACAAGACTCACAAGAAGGAAGGAAGTGTACTTCTTCGATGAACATAGAAGCCATTGGCAAGATGATGCCACACCAAGTGAAGAAGTACCGTTCACGGCCAATGATCACTATTGCAAGCATTGTTGCATAAGTGGCCATTCAACAAAAGATCGTTTGATTCCTAAAGCTCCTACATTTGCATTTGATTATTTACTTTACCTTGACAACACTCACTTTTTGTTATGAGATGTGAATGTAGTGTTGTGAAGGCAAAGTCCATAGGAGCTTTGGACAAGAGGAGAAAGATGAGGATGCTTTGGGTGCCAAAGAACTTAGTGACCGGATCAAGCCGGTCAATCACATGGAGGCGCCCAAGTACAACACTTGAGGTGATGAAGGTGGTTGTTGGCGATTTCTAGCATACCATTTTATATGCCAACTGCGCCTTATTTAGAGCATAAATGTCATCATTATAGGCCATTAACCCTTGATAATAGCACCATATTTGTATGTATGTCGTTCTGGAGCTTTATTGCAGAAACAGATGAAAAGGACGACATTATGGACATTGAGGCTGATCTGGACCTGAAGAGAAGAGAACCAGCAGAAAAGGCCCACCGTGCCGATCGGCACAGCTTTGTGCCGACCGGCACATAGGACCCCAAGGCCACTGAAGCTGGCCCACCATTCAGTTTATTCTAGAAGGAAGTTATCCGAGCCAATCTTGGGAGATATCCGTCACGAAGAGATGAAAGATACTCGAAGATTTGAAAGAGCAACACAAGACTTGATCTCGAAGAAAACTGATTGGAAGGCCCACATGGAAGCTACCTAGGACTTCGGAACCGACTTAGGGAGGAAACCGAGCTGGACACGAGGTGTGCCGATCGGCACAACCCATGTGCCGATCGGCACAAGGACTCTTTTCCCGAGAATCCTTTCCTTCCTGATGTACAGCCCTATATAAACTTGTAAAAGCCCTAGGGTTTCGGGATCCGCCGCCAGAGGGACAACACAGCTAGTAAGTTTAGAGCCACCGGGGCTTTGCCCCGTTCTTCATGTTCTCTAGTTGTTGATCAAGAACCATTGGTGCTAAAGAGGTGATCCGTCGAGGTAGGCCTACTAGATGGTGATGTATCTTGCACTATGTATTATCGAAGCATGGTTGAATATGTGGATGAATGGTTTTGATTATTGATTGCCTGGATTTTATGGTCTTTACATGCACTTGTTCCTACGCTTAGTGACGACTAAGTATTAGATGTTACCTTAATTGTGGTGGCAAAAGAGGTGAGAGGTTTAATCTCTCACTATCTCCATTGTGGTTAAGGTAGCATTGGGATCTTGTAATGCGCCATAATTGCACGTTGTCTCTGTACCCCCACAGCCGCTAATGCATACGCGATGATCCTTGAGATGATGTGTAGAGTAGGAAGAGGTCAGCGACTAAGGCGATTGGTCGTGACAGGGCTCGTCGGAAAGGGGCCTCGACCTACCAATCTTCGGTTATCAATAATTGAGTAATCCCGTTTATGATGCTATTTGATTAAGCTTCTTGGTTACGATCTCAACTAGCAGACTTGGCTAACTTACCCCATGACCTAATCAGTTCCTAGGCTGTTCGGACAACCTTCGGTCAACTTAGCCATTGTGCCGACCGGCACATCCCCTGTGCCGATCGGCACGGCCCCCTGTTTTCCTGAAACTCACGCTCACGCTCACTAGAAGGCTTGGCTAACTCTTTTACTGATGATTTTGCTTAATTCCCATTGGTCTCTGTGGTTCGATTAAACCTTGGAATACTCTTCTAGGGGAAAAAGACTACAACTGTACACCGTGCTCTTGCGGTATATAAGTGGGTGCGTAGATACGACCAACAAGCTGTCTTTTTCTGGCGCCGTTGCCGGGGACCTTTGTTCGAATTAGGCATTGTTTGAAGTTTGAGAAATTGGTCACCGTGCCGATCGGCACATCTGTGTGCCGACCGGCACGGAGCTTTCTTTCTTTGATTTCTCTGTCTTTTCCAGTATATATGTCCTGTTTTATTTAACAGACAGGTATGGACGGCGCTAAGTCAAATAAACCCTTTAATTACCTCGATGATCCAGAGATTCTCTTTCGCAAGCGTAAGGCGAAAAGAAGCGTAAGGCGGAAAAGAAAAGCAAGTCAGTGGGAGACATAGAAGACAACCGCGAGCCACTCAGCCCGAAGGCATTGTTTGCAGCTTTGGAAGGAGACAAGGTAGAAGAAGTTCCTGAAGAAGAAGACATGGGAGACGCAACACCAATTGCTAATCGTCTCAAGCCTGCCTTGGACAATGTTACCAAGACTGAATTCACTGCACAAGCTCGACCCTTTCGGCTGGAGCGCTACATGTCTTTGGTTGGTCAGCAACCGTTCACAGGTTCTGAAGATCCTAATATGCATTTGCAACATTTTCATGAAATCTGCGGTACCTTTCAATTGGAACATATGAATGACAATGAAGCCAAGGTGCGATTGTTCCCTCTATCTCTTATTGGGCGTCCTAAGCAGTGGTACCATGGGCTACCTACTGCGACCAAGATTAGTTGGGATCTACTTTCTGCAGAATTTTTGGCAAAATACTTCCCTCCAGGCAAGACTCAAGCTTTGAAGAACAAGATCCTTGGATTCACTCAACTTGCTGATGAGAGCGTTGGAGAAGCATGGAATCGATTCAATGAGTACAAGGATGCTTGTCCGCACAATGGTCTTGCTGAATGGGAGCTAGTGGAGAGGTTCTACACGGGTTTGAATCTTTTGTCCCGACAACACTTAGATGCTTCGGCTGGAGGATCGTTTTTGGACAAGACACCCGCTCAAGCCACGGCTTTGATCAAGAAGATAGAGCAAAATCAATCATGGGTTGGTGAGAGAGAAAGTAGAAGCCTCCAACCTTCCACGGGAAAGATGAAGAGTGTGGTGGAAAGAGCTTATGATGAATTGCTTATGGACAAGCTTGACACCATACAAAGGAGATTGGACAAGATTGATCATATTCCCAAGGAAGAGACCGTCAAGCTAGCGGAAGCCCGTTCCACATGTGAAGAATGTGGAGAACTTGGTCATGTGAGCAAGGATTGCCCCGAAGATGTGAAAATGCTCAATTATGTCAAGAGTCAAGGATGGAAGACTCCATATCAGCAACAAAGGAGTAGCTTCACCCCGTCATCGTCTATGCAAAATGCCATCCCTCTTCGTATTCAATGCCAAGAGTTCTTTCAAACTCAAGAGAAGGTCAACAAGGATACTCAAGCCAAATTCAAGGAAGTTGATCGTGTGCTTGAGACAATCAATGACAAGGTCATCGAAGTGGGGAGTTCTAATCAGCAAATTCTCCAATTCATGAAGATGATGGAGAACAAATGGCCCAATTAGCGGAGTCGGTAAAAGGCGAGAAAGGAGCTCTTCCTGGTAATACCCGCTCTGCAGAACAGCTGAAATCCATCGAGACGAGGTCTGGGAAGCAAACTGAAGATCCGAAGTTTGCAGCTGGAGCAAGACGACCCCGTGCCGACCGGCACGACGTTGGTGCCGATCGGCACGCTACAGTTGAAGGTGCCGACCAGCACGGAGATGGTGCCGATCGGCACACAGAAGAAATTGACCTCTCGGGTCTGAAAAAGGGAACTGAGAACAAGGAACATGGTCCTGCTACTTTCTGGATACGCAGCTGTTGACCAAGACAGAAAGGATTCGACATCATGATGAACAATTCTCCAGGTTTGTCGATATTATGAAGAAGTTATATATCAATGTCCCGTTCCTTGATGCTCTTCAAGTGCCTACCTATGCTAAGTACATAAAGGATATTATGCAAAGCAAGAAGTCCTTAGCATCGGAAGAAGTAGTGAAGATGACAAGAGAGTGCACTGCAGCTATTAATGACATTACACCAGAAAAGAAGCCCGACCCCGGATCTCCTAGTATCCGGTGTTTGATTGGAGCTCAAATCTTTGAAGGGGCTTTATGCGATCTTGGAGCAAGTGTAAGTGTCATGCCTCGCTATGTCTTTGCAAGTTTGAATTTGCCAGAGTTGGAGCCTACGGCCATGTGTTTGGAGTTGGCCGATCAATCGGTTCGCTATCCCGATGGAATTGCTGAAGATGTGCCTGTCCAAATTGGTGATCATATAGTTCCTGTGGATTTCATTGTGCTTGATATGGATAGAAGGACAAAGACTTCATTGATTTTGGGCCGGCCATTCTTGAGGACAGCGAAGGCGAACATTGATGTGGGGAGTGGAAAGATAAGTTTCGACATAAGTGGAGCCTCCTACACATTTAATTTTCGCCCCAAGGGAGAAGAAGGCCGTACCGTATCCAAATGGGTTGAGAAATATAAGTCTCCGCACCATAAAGCAATCGAGGGTAATTGGAGGAAGGATATGTCCTATCATTGAAGGAGAAGAGACATGAGAACCTTGTAGTGTCGCAACTTTTTCCCGTAAAGCGACGCTAAGGAAGTGATTTATGCGGGGAGGTCAAGCTCTACGACCTTTTTAAAACTAAGAGCGCTTTTTGGGAGGCAACCAAAATTCGGGAGCGAGTCATAGGGTGAGTCTTTGTGTGTTAGTGCTTTCGGGAGGGCAACCCGTGAATTAGAAATTTAGTGCTAACCGGGAGGGCAACCCGGCCTTTAAATTGTTTGCTTGTAATCCACAATAATGCTCCCGGAATAAAATTTGTTAGTCCAAGTGTTTGTTTTAACTTTTGTGTGAACACCTGCGCTGTCTGTTTACCTTCTGCAGTTTTTGTTTTTTGTATTTTGCTTGTTTGCTAACAGCGCAGGAAGAAAAGAAACAAAAAGAGGAAATTCTGGAAGGTGCCGACCGGCACAAACGGTGCCGATCGGCACAAGAGCAAGCACGCCAGATCGTGCTCTGTAAGTTACCCCGAACTGGAGATGAAAATTAATATGGGGGAAAGTGGAGAAAATATGCGGAATATTTGATGAAGGAAAATTTGGAAAGGTAAGTGCAACAATTGTTCCGAGAATATTTTCGTGCTTTTGGTATTTTTCTGTGTCGCAGGAATATGCTGGATGATCCTTGCGAAAGAAGGAGGCACTGGCGGAAATTTGGCACAGTTGCCGGCCGGCACGCCTCAGTGCCGATCGGCACAGCATGGAAACGCCACCTCCAAGAATCTCGACGCTACAGGAAGTCTGACATCCGCAAGAAAATTTGAAATTTTGGCGACACAAAGCAACGAAGTTTGAATCGGGCGCGGACTACACAGTGCCGACCGGCACGCTGCTGTGCCGACCGGCACACTGACCAAGAATTCGAATCGGATCATCAAAGTCTGCGCACATTGGAAGGAGGAAAGATCACTGACACCCATGCAGCTGCCGAGCACAGGGGAGACACCGAGCACCCAGCCTCGGGATGGAGCAAAGGAGCCGACCGGCACGGCGGCCGTGCCGATCGGCACCACCTGAAAAATTCAAATTTCGAACGTGCTCCCCTGTCTCCCGACATGCGACACTGTATCAAGCATGGGGAAGAGGAAAAGAAGTTGCTGAAGCCAAGGTACGTGCGAATCTGTGCAAACTTGAATCGTGCCGACCGGCACGGTTTCCGTGCCAATCGGCACACCATGGGAAAGCTAATCTTTTGCAGGTGCGCCCCTGTTCCCCGACATCCGACACTGTACAAGTCATAGGGAAGAGGAAAAGAAGGCGTGGCAGCCGAGGTACGACGGAATCCGCGAAATTTTGAACCGTGCCGATCGGCACGGCACTGTGCCGACCGGCGCGCGCAGGGAATTTGAACCGGCGCGGGTTCCTTCCCTTGGACGCCATGGAGAGCTATAAGAGGGGGCACTACCTCCTCCATTTTCGCCACAACTCCCTGGTAACTCTCTCCACTCCTCCACTTCCTCCATTTGCGCGATTCGTTTCCATTCTTTCGCAGGAAATGAAGGGGTTTAGTTCCACGCTCAAGAGCGCCGGCAAGAAGATTCGCCGGGGGTTCAGCTCCGGCGGGTCGCACCACTCCGGTGGATCACACCACACCGGTGGATCACACCACTCCGGCGGGTCGCACCAAGCCGGCGACAACAACTCCGGCAGCGACTCCGCTCCTTCACCTCGGCGCGAAGGGCAAGTTCGGCGGGCTATGATAGCCCCGAGCTCTCCGTCGAGATGACACCGCCACGAGGGCGGGATGACTTCTTCATCGGCCACCGCGACATCGGCATCCCTCGAGGACCGAGGCCGCGCACGAGGAGCGCGACCGCCGCCGCCGCCGCGGCGGGCGGACCGTCAATGGAGGCCGAGCCGAGCGAGCCGGCATATGTACCGCGCGCGGTTCGGGAGGGGTTCACCCTCACGAGCCGTGAGGAGGAGTTCTACTACACCAACATCCGCGGCCGCATCTTCCCCAACATCGACATGGATGAGGAGTTCCTCTCCAAGGTCGGGGTATGGCCGGACCTCCAACAATGCCTCCTCAACCTTGGATGGGAGACCCTCCACGATCAAGCAAGCAGCTTCGACATCGAGCTCATCACCGAGTTCATCACCACCATGAGCCGCGAGGTGGACGAGCAAGGAGACGACAAGATCAAGTTCCGTGTGCGGGACGAGCCTTACTCCATCACGATTGAGGGCATCTCCGATGCTCTCGGTTTTGATAGGGAGGCCCCCGTATACGGCGCGGCGACTACGGAGATGCTCGACACATTTTGGCGCCGCATCGCCGACGCGGACGAGCGCAAGAGGGGGCACATCAAGAACCCCACGATCCAAATCCTCCACCGGTGGATGGCCGCACGCACCACCGGCCGCCTCGACACCACCAACATCTCCGACCCGGACTTGCATTGGCTCTACAACGCCATTGCGAGTCCGTGCAAGTGCAATCCCATCATGACAATGGTGGGGAGTTGGTTTAGCCAAAGGGCCAACCCTAAGGCGAGACTAGCTTTTGGAGGCTACCTCCAAACAATCATCTTCCAAGTCACCGAAGGTAACCTCATGATGAAGGATGATTGTTGGATAAGGTCCACGCTCATCGACGAGTCCATGGTGCGCGGGAAGACCATCACGGGGAGCGCCAAGCTCGGCTACTACGTGTGCGGCACCGGCATCAAGCTTCCCTGCCCCGAGCTCGCCCTCTTCCTCCCGAACAAGATCGACGGAGGGAATTGGCTTGAGGCCGACCTCCGCGAGCGACACAAGGTAACGAAGACCAAGCGCGGGAGAAAGGAGGTCGTCGGCCAGTCTTCGGCGAGCGCAGCGGCGGACTGGGACAGCTGGGACGCGGCAGCAGCCGCGCAGCATCAACCAGCGCAGCAGGCACCCGTGCCGATCGGCACGGGCTTTGTGCCGACCGGCACCAACCCCAGGTACTTCGGTATGCCCCCTGTCTACCCTCAGCACTTCCAGGGGGCACCCTACTATGCTCCTGCAGGTCCTCCGGGGGCGAACTTTGCCCCTATGCATCGATACATCGACAACAACGTTCAATACGTTGAACGCATCGACAACTTGGCGGGCGAGATGCGGAGCAACACCGACGCGATGATCGATGAGTTCGCAAGATTGGAGGCGGCATACTACGGCTTCGACTACACGCAGCCACCTCCATTCGATGGGTAGAGTGTTGTGTACGGCACAACTTGTATCGGTTTCCCGGTTTGCGTTTTTCTTTCCCTTTCGCATTCTCTTTTTATTTATTTACTTATGTGTGTGTGAGCGGGTTGGGAAACCATGTATCGGGTGTGTTTAGTTTGTTTGTGTGCTTTTATTCATGCATGTGTGCTAGTAGTCTAGTTTTATTTATGCAAGTGTGCTAGTAGTATGTTTAGAATGATACATCACCATGTAGCCCATGCTTTCAAATCCAATATGATGATGATCTTTATGCTTTATTTGAAAAATGATACGAATATGTATGTTTATCTTGAGAAGTGTTAATGATGATCGAGCGATGTTGAGCATAAATAAAATTTCGAACTTTCACTATAATGTATTCGGCAAATACTTCATATGTGGCGTAGTGCATTTCAAAATTCCCATGCAAGGTCTAATAAAAGATCGATTTTGGATGACATGACTTAGTACCTATTTCTTTATAAAATTCAAACGTTCTTATTGTGAGCTTTAGAATTACTCCATATCATTCGGTTGTGCCTACCAATGCCAAATATATGTGACTCAATTTAAGCCCTTGCTAAGTAGAGACTATGATTGATGATTGAGCTCGGTTAAGATTTAATTCTTAGGGTATGAGACTTGGAAAATTGGCCACATCTTTCGCGTATCGTGTTGATTTTCTAGCCTATTCCCACTCGAGCTATGCAAATTACCGCATTGGAATTATGCATAATTCGCCGAGTATCCGATACTTGAGAACCAAATTCTTTGATTCGAATATCAATCCTTGACCACATCCTACTGTATTCTTGGCTATACATCTGACACAGCAGTTCCAACGAAAAATCCAGAGCGAAATTGGCAGGTACAGACAGTGTGCCGACCGGCACAAATTGTGCCGACCGGCACACAGAAGAAAAAAAGGAAAACAGAAGAAAAGAAGAAAAAGAAAAAGAAAAAAAAAGGAGAAAATAAAGTCTGTACCTTGCGCTGTTTTGCTCGGGACTAGCAAAAATTTGAGTGTGGGGGGAAGAGTGAATTCCCTTGAATTCTTATCATTGATTAGTAGCCAAGAATTTCTTTTTCCAATCATGTCCACAATTCTTTGCATTCGATATCCTTCGAAAATGCCAGGAAGTTTCTGATAGATATGCAAAGAAGAAAGGACAGCTTTGTCACCTGTTTAAAAAGATTACGTTCTCTACTTGTGATTGTTCATTCACACAAGTATATGTCCACTGTTCTAAAGGTGTGAGTTTCTTTCTCAATTCAATTTCTAATGGCCTTTTGACAAGTCTCAGTAAAACCAATTAGAGTTATTTCTTAGCTTTGCAATATGTTGTTGATTTATGTCTATTTTCCTTGAATTTCCTCACCAAGCTACTCATATGGCCTTACACATACATATATCGATAAAGTAGGCTAGGCTTTTGAGTGATTTAGGTGAGAGATTGAAGTTGAGTTGTTGACTTGATCGTTTGAGAAGGATAGTTCTTTTGCTCACAATACCTTTTTGGTGATTCACATAAGTGGAAAAGTCATGTGCATCAAGTTGAATATTTTCAAGGTTTGCTTTGGGAAGTACTCTTTCATGTTCAATACCCATATTGTGAACATGTTTGCTGAATACTAAATTGATTTAATCTCACAATGACTAAATGCTCAGCTCGTGTAGATTTGAAATACTTTTATGATTGATGTGACTACATGCAAGTTGATTTTCATTCTTGACTTTCCTCGGGACGAGTAAAGGTTTAAGTGTGGGGGAGCTGTTGGCGATTTCTAGCATACCATTTTATATGCCAACTGCGCCTTATTTAGAGCATAAATGTCATCATTATAGGCCATTAACCCTTGATAATAGCACCATATTTGTATGTATGTCGTTCTGGAGCTTTATTGCAGAAACAGATGAAAAGGACGACATTATGGACATTGAGGCTGATCTGGACCTGAAGAGAAGAGAACCAGTAAAAAGGCCCACCGTGCCGATCGGCACAGCTTTGTGCCGACCGGCACATGGGACCCCAAGGCCACTGAAGCTGGCCCACCATTCAGTTTATTCTAGAAGGAAGTTATCCGAGCCAATCTTGGGAGATATCCGTCACGAAGAGATAAAAGATACTCGAAGATTTGAAAGAGCAACACAAGACTTGATCTCGAAGAAAACTGATTGGAAGGCCCACATGGAAGCTACCTAGGACTTCGGAACCGACTTAGGGAGGAAACCGAGCTGGACACGAGGTGTGCCGATCGGCACAACCCATGTGCCGATCGGCACAAGGACTCTTTTCCCGAGAATCCTTTCCTTCCTGATGTACAGCCCTATATAAACTTGTAAAAGCCCTAGGGTTTCGGGATCCGCCGCCAGAGGGGCAACACAGCTAGTAAGTTTAGAGCCACCGGGGCTTTGCCCCGTTCTTCATGTTCTCTAGTTGTTGATCAAGAACCATTGGTGCTAAAGAGGTGATCCGTTGAGGTAGGCCTACTAGATGGTGATGTATCTTGCACTATGTATTATCGAAGTATGGTTGAATATGTGGATGAATGGTTTTGATTATTGATTGCCTGGATTTTATGGTCTTTACATGCACTTGTTCCTACGCTTAGTGACGACTAAGTATTAGATGTTACCTTAATTGTGGTGGCAAAAAGAGGTGAGAGGTTCAATCTCTCACTATCTCCATTGTGGTTAAGGTAGCATTGGGATCTTGTAATGCGCCATAATTGCACGTTGTCTCTGTACCCCCACAGCCGCTAATGCATACGCGATGATCCTTGAGATGATGTGTAGAGTAGGAAGAGGTCAGCGACTAAGGCGATTGGTCGTGACAGGGCTCGTCGGAAAGGGGCCTCGACCTACCGATCTTCGGTTATCAATAATTGAGTAATCCCGTTTATGATGCTATTTGATTAAGCTTCTTGGTTACGATCTCAACTAGCAGACTTGGCTAACTTACCCCATGACCTAATCAGTTCCTAGGCTGTTCGGACAACCTTCGGTCAACTTAGCCATCGTGCCGACCGGCACATCCCCTGTGCCGATCGGCACGGCCCCTGTTTTCCTGAAACTCACGCTCACGCTCACTAGAAGGCTTGGCTAACTCTTTTACTGATGATTTTGCTTAATTCCCATTGGTCTCTGTGGTTCGATTAAACCTTGGAATACTCTTCTAGGGGAAAAAGACTACAACTGTACACCGTGCTCTTGCGGTATATAAGTGGGTGCGTAGATACGACCAACAGTGGTGGACCGAGTTCAATACATGGAGATCATTGAAGGCCGCCACGATGTCAAGGGCATGAATGATAACATCTACTCTTCAAGGAGGTATTTGTATCTTAGTGTAGTTTCTTTTTCGTTCTAGTTCTTTTGTTTTTTTAGTAGCTCCTTTGTGAACTAGTATGTTGTGCACTTTCATGCATCATGTAAACAACCTAAAAGAAAAGCACAAAAATATTAGTTCGAGTCTAACTTTCTCAAGATAGCTATGAGCATGGGGGTTGCTTGAGTTGGTGGACCGATGGACTCAAGGCAAGGTTTGGCTCAGAGTGAGTAAGCTTGAGAGAGGTTCAAACTTGACCCTGAGTAGGTTTCCTTTATGCATTGTCCTTAATCTTGCATGCATTCATCATGGCATGTTTAAATTCCCTTGCATTTGTATTATATGCTTGTTCATGCATTGCATATAGGAAATCACAAAGGAGTCTTTCACCCGTGTGTTCTTTGTTTTAGTTTCTATCATGAGGTTACATGTCATAATGTCTTCTCTCCGAAAGGTATGCCTAGAACCGATCTATTTCAATTATCTTTTGTTCTAGCTACCATCCATAACATAGTTTAAACTACCCCATGTGTCTCACAAAATGATATGCATATATCTTGCCATCCACTAGAAGTATGCATAACTCTAGGGGGAGTTTAGCCAATGTTATGAGGCTTTCATGATCATGGTCCAAATGCCTTCCACTCAAAAGGACATGGTTCATGAAGCTCTTGTGTGCATTTGACGTTTGCCCTTCTTGTTCTTTTTCTCTATTGTAAGATCAATTGTCGGAACAAGGGGGAGACACAATAAACAAGAAATGGGAGAGAAGATGATGAAGACATCTAAATCACCTCAAGGGGGAGTTGACGCTCATGAAGATCAAGTGATCAAGATGATCGATCTTCACAACAATCTTGAGATGATGGCAAATGTCAAGAGGTAGCAACGTTCTACAAGGTAAGTATGAAGGTAATCTCTTTGATCCTATGGTGACGAGCTTTTCTTGCTAGTTGTCCTTTTTACTTGTCATCATAGTCTTTGTGCTTATCATAGCTCTTGTGCCTTATATTCACTTGTGTATGAGTTTTTGCTCTCATTTGTGACATCTATGAGCTACGACTTGCCTCGACCGGAACATCAAGGTAACATCCCCTTCATCCCATATTGTCTCTTGTATGTGCATCCCGTGATGATATGTTTGTGCTTGATGACTTTTTGTTCCTTTTCATATCATCACTCTTTCATGCTTGTCATTTGCTTCTTGTGCTTAGCTTTATCTTGTGGTACCCTTTGTTGCTTTATATTGCTTATCTTTCAAATGGTATCCTATCTTGAGCAATGACTTGCATGCTTGTCTTACTTACCATCACGTGTGTAGTGTCCTTATATTTCTCGCATGATGCCGTTTTTGTGATTGAGTTGCTTTACCCTTGTTGTTTGCTTCATATCTATATGCTTTTACAAGTGGTAAAGCCTTGCATGCTTTCACTCATATCCTTTGCAACTGGCATCTATTTATGCGCTCTTTCATATCTCTCTATATGCCATGATCCGAGATATAGGTTAGTCTCCTTGACTTGTCTTTCTTGACAAAGTGCATGTGATGCACAACTTTAGGGGGAGACTATCTTATGTCTTGAGATTCTTGAGACTAATGTGTTTGCAAGTTTATCTTTCTAGTCTCTTGATAGGAATAATCATCCACTTTGAGGTGCCATGATCTCATGTGACACATTCTTTCTTTATGGCATTGGAAAGCAATCACATCCCCGAAGGTACGCTAAGTTTTTTCATTCTTGCAAGTAGGTAAGGTTTTCCTTCATTCTTGCATTATCTATCTAGCTACCTTCCATAACATAGCTTAAGGTCCCCCACTTGACTTAATTGTTAAATTGTGCATATACTTGCCTTCCATCACATGTATGCACAATTCTAGGGGAGTTTAGTCTATGTTATGAGGCTTCAAGATTTTGATCCGCATCCCATCCACATCCAAAGGATCACTATCTATGAAGCTCCCTTGTGCTTTTAACGTTGCCTTGTTTGTCCCTTTTCGGTGCTTTTGTCAAAGGGGAGAAGTATATCCTCCAAAGCAAGTAGTTGCGGAATGAGAAGAGACATGAGGCACAAATAGGGAGAACATGTCAAAGGGGAGGAATACTGCAACCATGGAGTGAAGATTCAATCAAGGACATGAGGTATGAGTAAAGGTATTCTGTGTTGTCAATACATCCGAGGCAAGTTGTTGCTTCATTCTATCTATTATCTCTTGCTTTGGTTGTGTTGCCATCAATCACCAAAAAGGGTGAGATTGTAAGATCAATGAACCTAGAGCATGGTTCATAGGTTTTGGTGATTGATGTCAACATGGTCAATGGGACTAACAATGTTTGCTAGTTTGCAAGATGTTTAGTCTCATAGATGTAGTGACACACTATTGGAGTTCCAACACCTCAATAGTTGCAAGGAAGATGGTAAAGAGAGAAGGTGAACATGAGGACTACTCTACGAGGTACTACTACGCACATGAGGTAAGAGACAAGGTGAGTATGTCATGTGTTCCTCTATGTATCTTATAACCTTGACATACTCTTGATCATCATGTTGGTCTTGCCTTATATCATATGTCATGATGATCTTGTCTATTTGTGATGTTGTTCTTGTCTTATATCCTATGCACTTTATATGATGCTTCGATCGGGTTGTCCTTTGTGACAACTAGATCATTGTGACTAACATCTTTGGATGGGAAAGATGTTCATGCATATTCTTTAGGGCACAATGAAGAAGCTTCGTCGTCGAAGGAGTGCGCCAACCTATTCTCTATATCCGGTGATTGGTTTCCTCGACGATGGATGACGACAAGGATCAAGGACTTGATGGAGGTCGCGGTTTGAAGAAATAGATCAAGGCTAAGGACATGCTACATCCAAGCGAGTGTTGCTTGGTTAGATGTTAGCTTGAGTCTATAGGAAAAACCAGACTATCAAGGGGGATCGAGTCGTTTCTCTTAGGTCACACTAGTGGTAGAGGTATGTGGATGCTCCAAGAGTCTCTCAGGCACTAGGGTGGCAGCAGAGGAGAAGAGGAACCAAGAATGATGAAGTTGGAAGCAAGGATCAAGAAGTGGATCAAGTTTTCAGCTTATGCCGAAGAGATCGGACAGTACGGTCCTAGGGACCGTATGGTACGGTCTTCATTGAAGATCCAGACAGAGAAGTGAAGTCTCGGGATGCTGAGAAAATGAAGACCGGACAATGTCCGTATGGTACGGTCAAGGGGACCGGACAGTACGGTCATCAGAAGATTTCCAGACAGAGAAGATGGAGTTTCTGGAAGTGGAAGAAATAAGACGAACAATCGACCCGACGGTACGGTCCTAGGGACCGGACAGTACAGTCTTCATTGGAGATGAAGAAGAAAATAGAGATGCGCCTGAAAATAGAGACCGGACAATACGGTCTGGGAGGACCGGACAGTACGGTCCTTTGTACGGTCTCTAGTTTCGCAGGGCACTTTTGGGCAACGGCTATTTTTTGGGTTGGTGGCCTATAAATAGCCGTTTGCTTGACCCTTTGAGGTGCCTTTGGCCATTGTTATCAGTGGGGAAACACAGTGGGAGCCAAGAGGATGCAAGAGAAGCACATGGAGAGGCTTTAGAGAGAAATCTTGGTGCTTGAGAGTAAGGAGAGCACATGGAGAAGATTTGGAGAAGAAAGCTTAGTGCTTGAGAGGGTTGAGAGCATCCATCCACCTCTAGGACTAGTGTGGTCATAGGGAGGCGGTCTTGGTTTGTTACCCTTTAGTCTATGGCAAGGCCTAGACCGTTAGGCGTCGGTGTTGAGCTTGCCAAAGAGAGTGTGGAAGCCGACACAAGTTTGTACACGGTCTTGGAGCTTCCCGTGCGAAAGAAGCATCACTAGTGGAGCGCCCTTGGCACGCATCAAGTGCGGAGCCTTACCTTCGGAGGAGTACCCGGGAGAACCCGGCGGGACGTGCCCGCGACTTCACTCAAGAGCGGGATGGTCCCAAGGAGGAGAGCATCGCCGGTGTGCGGCGGGGTGAAGCCCGTGACTTCACTCGAGGAGTGAAGCGTGCTCTTAGGGGACATCACCGGCTATAAGGGTGGAGTGTGCTCTAAGGGGATCGCCATCGAGCGGAGGGACGGGGTCGAGACTCCGGCGGGAGTGACCCAACGTGGAGTAGGGGAAGGCGCCATCCTTCCGAGACCACGGGAAAAATCGATGAGCAATCTCTTACTCTTACTCTCTACTACTTGCACTTACTATCTTGTTTATCTTATATGCATATAGTAGACATTGTGCTTATCATATGATTGCTTGATGATTGTTTCCGTGTGCTAGCTCTATGTTATCTCTAGTGATATGCGCTTTCCTTATGTGTACTTACTTGCTCATAGCTCATACACTTGCTTGATATCATCTAGTGATCTTGTTATGCTTTATTGTATCTATCTGTTGTCATGATCACTAGCTTGAGCTTCCCCATGTGTTACTTGTATGCATGCTAGTTTGATTGTCTATCTATCTTATACACTAGCATGTATAGGACTTACTTGAGCTTCCGTATGTGTTACCCATATGCATGCTAGATTGCTTGATTGCCTTTACCTTATACACTAGCATGTGTAGGACTTGTTGAGCTTATCTTGTATGTTGTCATATGCTAGGTTGTTCCTATATGCTCATGTATACCTTGCTCCTAGCATGCACAAGTCATAGCACATGGTTATCCTTGCTTGATCACTATCACATAGTGCACATGTACTTTCTAGTTATGTATCCTTTACTTGTGCAATAGAAAGAGTAGCTAGAAGTGCAAAAAGTTTTAGTTCATGGTGTGCCCGATTCACCCCCCCCCCCCTCTCGGTCACACGATCCTTACAGGTTCCCCTGTGAGGACAAGAGTATGGGCCTTGAAAACAAGGAAAGAAAAATTACAACTTAGGTGCCGACTAAAAGCTCCGCTTATAACTGCGCGTCGCTATTAGCCTTTACATTTTAGGTAAAGTACTTCTTGAGATTGTCCACATTCCAGGCGTGGGGGAGCTCGTTGCCCTCACTATCTGCTAAGTGATAAGATCCTGAGCGATTGCTCCTGACGACAATGAAAGGGCCCTGCCACTTGGAGTTTAGTTTTCCAGTGCTCTCTATTTTTGGGCTTCGTAAGAGGACAAGGTCGCCGACTTTAAATGATCTTGGCACTACTCTGGTGTCCCGCCATTTCCTAGTTTCTTCCTGATACTTTTCTAGGTTGAGGATGGCTTGGTCCTTGTCTAATTCTGACATGTCCTTTGAAACGGCGTCAAACTCGTGACAATTTCGCGCGAGAGTTGCTCTCATGCTGCGGTGCTTTATCTCTTCTGGTGACATGGCCTCTTCGCCGTACAAAAGCCTGACAGGTGTGAACTTGGTGGTTCTAGAAACTGTTGTGTTATGCGACCAGATCACTTTATGCAACTCGTCCATCCATTTTCCTTTTCTCTGCCCTTCCAGACACTTCTTGATGCTTTCGAAAATTTGCTTGTTCGCATTCTCGACGGCACCGTTTGACTCTGTATGATATACAGATGCAAAATTTACTTTGGTGCCTACCGAGTGACAGAATTCACGGAACTCCTGGTTTTCAAACTGTTTTCCATTGTCCACAGTGATTTCAGCGGGAATTCCGAATCTGCATACAATGTTTTGCCAGAACAACTTCTTGATTGCTGGGCCAGTGGTGGCTTCGTCTCTATCCATTTGGTGAAGTAGTCAAGAGCTACTACGGCATGTGTGTAATTTCCGGCAGCCGTCGGTAGAGGACCGACAATGTCAATTCCCCATCGCTGAAGTGGCCACACTGGCTGGATGAGCTGATTGAGCTGAGCTGGGTTGTTGATTTTTCTTGAAAATTTCTGGCATGCTTCGCATGTTTTGACAAGGTGTTGGGTGTCCTGTAGCGCAGAGGGCCAGTAGAAGCCTTGCCGGAAAGCCTTGCCGACTAAGGCTCTGCAGGATATATGGGAGCCGCAGATTCCCTCATGAATCTCGCTGAGGAGCTTTTTCCCTTCTTCTTGATCAATGCATCTCAATGGAATGGATGTGCCGAATTTGTATAAGAAGTCATCGACAAACGCGTAGTTTCTTGCTCTTTGTTTCATGCGTTTGGCCTCAATTTCCGACTCAGGGTCATAAAAGTCTCGGAGATATGCCATGATGGGGGCGCGCCAATCTTCACTTGAGATGGCATGTATCATCTTGGGTTCTTTCTCTGCCGCTTTTTATGGATGGGGAACTCAGTGTTTCAAAAAAGACGTCCGGTGGCAAATGATCTTTCCTGGCTGCCGCTTTTGCTAGCTGATCCGCTTCGTCATTCAGGTTTCTGTCAATGTATTGGCAGGTGAAGCCTTTGAAGTGCTTTTCCAAGCCCCGTACATGATCCAGGTATCTTGCCAATAGCTCATCTCTGGCTTTGTAGGTTTTGTCGACATGCCCGACGATGACCTGAGAATCTGTCTTGATGATGAAGTTTTTGACTCCTAATGCTCTTAGCTTTCTTATGGCGAGCAAGAGACCCTCATATTCTGCAACGTTGTTTGTGAATTTGTCAGTATCATGGTTGAACTGCAATCTGACCGCGTACCGTAATTTGATGCCAGAGGGTGAAGTCAAAATTGCGGCAGCCCCTGCTCCGAGATGGCACCATGCGCCGTCGCAATGGATCTCCCATGGAACTTCAAAGACTGGACCCTCAGTGTATGATGAGGGCTCTGTCCAGTCTGCAATGAAATCCGCCAACACCTGAGAATTTGCGGCGCTTCTTGACTCGAAGTCAACGACGTGTTCTGATAATTCCGAAGCTCACTTTGTAATTCTTCCAGATGCTTCTTTATTTCTGAACATGTCATTAAGTGGTTGATTTGTCAGCACTCGGATAGTGTGAGCTTCAAAGTAGTGCCTTAGCTTTCTTGATGCCATTAGGACTGCATATGCTATTTTTTCTAGTTCAGAATAGAACCTTTTTGATCCTGAGAGAGCTTCAGATACATAATACACTGGCACTTGAACTTTCATAACTTTGCCCTTTTTCTCAATTTGCTGCTCCTGCACAAGCGCGGCACATACTGCTGAGTGCGATGCTGATACATACATTAGCAGTGTTTCATTTTGTTTTGGACTCGCAAAGGCAGCCATTTTCTTGAGATACTCTTTCAGTTATGTGAAAGCTTTTTTCTGCTCTAGGCCCCATTGAAAGTTATCACTACAAGAGAAACACCCCTTTAGCAACACATATATGCGTTGCTGGAAGTCCAAATTAGTGTTGCAAGGGTCTTTACCAACGCTTTTTGCATCCGTTGCTAGAGGTGGCGTTGCAAGGTTCTTCTGCAACGTATGCAGAAGCGTTGGTAACAAGCACAAATAAGCGTTGCAGACTTGCAACGGACAATCCGAGCAACAACAACGCTTGTATATGTTGGTATAATCGACCAATCCAGAACTTGTTTTTTTACCATATGGCATCGATGTTTAGACATTATTACTAACAAAAGTAAGTCTTATAACAAAAATACTTTCAATCCCAGAAGATACTCCATAATAATTTCATTCATAACTATATTGATTTCCATACAATTATCTCTGTTACAAGGACAGGTCACAAACTTTGCCACAAGGAAGCAGATTCATACAGTTATTCCACACAGAAAGAAAAACATAAACCTAAGATGTCTAAATTGTTGTTGTAGCTGTCACTAAGATCTTGTAACTGTACATGTTGAAATGCGAATATACTACGTTTCAGATAAAAAATACAGTTTGACATTAATCTTTGTGCCAAAAACAAATCCTTGTTCTTCATCATTTGTCAACCGATGCCGAGTGACTTGTCTAGATATAAAGTTCTGCTCTGCAAGTGGTTGGGCAACTGAATTTCAGATCACTGTGTCTTGATCCTACATGAAAATAAGGGAATTTTTGATTAGTGACATGCACATGTCTACAAAAGTTAATTAAAATCCAAAATAGCTTTGAATAAACCAGGACAGAATGCATATCAAATGAGGAAAAATCAATGGATGGAATTTGCAGAAATGTCACTTGCCATGGCAATGTCATATGCTCCGCGAGTAATGATTGCTGATGTTCAGAGATAGTTGCAAAGATGCTACAATATTCTACAGGATTAGCCAGAGAAAAGAAAATTAATAAGTATAGTTAAGATCCTAAACTTCTGGTAGAATGATGGTTATTTATTTAATACAGGTAAGACTAGCTTCAGTACAGAGAATGAAAAGAGATCAGAATATCCAAAGAAATGAAATCATACATTCATACTTGTCAATTTCATGTTTCAGTTCGCTTAAGTACAGAAAAAAGAGAGAAGATTAAGTAGAACGTTTCAGAATATCGAAACAAATTGTAGGGAGATTGAATGATATAATTTTTATATACAGAATCAAGCATATAGAGATGTTCTAACAACAATTCTACCAGATGCTACAATTCGTTTGATATTATTAACTAGATTATCAGTAAAAATCAGCCTTACCTGCATTTCTTCAAACACATTACGGACATGGAAACTAAGGAACGGAATCAGGGTAGAATGCTTTGATGCCTTGCCGCACCTGCACGTTCACCATTCAGACTAAAAAGAAATGAAGATATCCAATCCAATTCGATGGAAACACGCACGCTGTACCATCCATTCACCAACTGACATCTACATGGCAATCCACATGCGAATACTCTCATATAACCTGTGCCCTGAAAGAAACCTAGTGGAATCTAATGCGAATTACTACTCCCCAAAACTGATATTGAATCGCAGCACACCAGAGGAGAGGATTTGACGGGTGAATACCTCTGGGTGATGCGAGGGAAGTCCCTGCCACGGGAAGGATGAGACGAGAGGTGGCAACCTCCATCAGATCCGGCCGCGCCCTTCTCTGTCCTCGCCTCCCTCGGATCTAAGCGGCACGGGCGAGCGGAGAGGAGTGCCCTTGTGCGACGAAGCGCCCACAGGAGGGAGATCGCCTCACCCCTGCAGTTAGGACTGAAGGCTTGAGATCTTGGGGCATCGAGGTCAGGGACGGGGAACAAGGAGGCCGCTCCATCACCGCCGCCGCCATGGATAACCTCAAGGAGGGAGTTGGGGGGACGAGGAGGCCGTAATACGGCTGCGTGTGGAACTGTGGACGGATGGAGGACAATTACTTGGAATTTATTAAACGAGGAGGTGGGGACGTGAGCCGAGTTGGGGACGGCTGCAACGCTTGATGATTCCGTAGCAAGACATCCGTGCTGAAGGGGTCGGTGTTGTAGTGTATTTGCATTTCTGAGGATTTTGAAGAAGGAAGGCTTCTTTCAGCTGATCTGGAGATGAACCTGTTGAGTGCCGCAATTCTACCGGTGAGCTCTTGCACTTCTTTGAGGCACTGTGGCTCTCGCATGTTGATTAGTGCACTTATCTTGTCGGGATTGGCCTCGATGCCTTTGATTGACACAAGGCATCCCAAACCTTTCCCTTGCGAATTTCGAAAACACATTTTTCAGGGTTTGAGCTTGAGGTTTGCCTTTCTCAGGTTTGCAAAGGTTTCAGCCAAGTCTGAAATGTGGTCTTCTTTCTTGCTGCTTTTTACTACTATGTCGTCGACATAGCCTGACAAGTTCCTGCCTAACTGGTTCTCAAAGGCGATAGATGTCATTCTGCAGAATATTGGTCCCGCATTTTTGAGCCCTTCAGGCATTCTGACGAAACAATAAGTTCGGAAAGGTGTGATGAAGCTTGTTTTCTCCTCATCTTGCCTGTACATGAAAATTTGGTGATATCTGGAGAAACAATCCAGCAATGATAGGAGTTCTGAGCATGCCGCTGCGTCGACAATTTTGTCGATTCTGGGCAGCGGAAAGTCGTCTTTGGGACAGGCCTTGTTGAGGTCAGTGAAATCTATGCACATTCGCCACTTTTCGTTCTTTTTCTTTACTGGTACTGTGTTAGCTAGCCAGGTTGGATATTTCACCTCCCTGATAACATTTGCGTCAAGCAACCTCTGTACTTCGGCCTTGACTGCCTCGACCCTGTCGTCGGACATTTTTCGGAGTTTCTGTTTCTTTGGCCTGATGTTTTTATCGATTCGCAACTTGTGCTCTATAACATCCCTGCTGACGCCTTTTAGGTCACTTGCGGACCAGGCGAATACATTCTTGTTTTTGCGAAGGAACTGGAAAAAAGCTTTCTCCATATCCTTCGGCATTCCTGCCGCAATTATAACCTCCTGTCCTAAGACATGCTTGTCCAATGGAACTCTCTTTGTTTCCTCATTAGCCGCAATTGCTGGTTCTTCTTTGTCCATTTCTTTTTCCAACTGAAGGACTTCTTTCCCTATCTTTTTCCTGCCGGGTATAAGACATGCACATTCGGGTGAGCATGCAGAAAGTGCATATTTTTCTGGCCGGGGGCGACCGCCCTTTCAATATTTCTGGCTTCTTGCTGGTCGCCAAAAACTGAAATGACCTCCTTATGTGCCGGCATTTTCATGCAGAGGTAAGAGCTATGCAAGACTGCTTCGAATGCATTGAGGACTCCTCGACCGAAGATTGCATTATAAGGATAGGGCATATCCACCACATCAAAAGTGATGTGCTCTGTTCTGGCATTGTCGAGAGTGCCGAAGGATACTGGAAGGCTTATTTTGCCAAGAGCGCGGACTTCTTTCCCCCCAAAATCGTATTCTGAAGGCTGAAGTAGAGATGAGTCAAGGTTGAGCTGGTCAAATGTTCTTTTGAAGAGGATATCTGCCGAACTTCCATTGTCGATAAGGATTTTGGTGACTGACCAACCATAAATGTTTGCCTGGATGACCATAGCATCTGTATGAGGGTAGCAACGGAGGTTTAAATCAGCTTCAGTGAATGTGATTGGAATGTGCGACCACCGTGATTTCACCGCGGGTCCGTTGCACACCGCGTTGACGGCTCGGAAGTAATCTTTCCTTTGTTTCTTACTTTCAAATTCGGAGGAAGATCCGCCGATGATTGGCAGGATGACTCCATAAGTGGGAAGGCTCTGCGAGGAAGAGTTGTTTTGGTTTATTTGTTTTGGGAATGCCGGCTTAGGTGGTAATGGCGGCTCCTCAGAGGCGGTGATTCTGGGAATTTGTGGCTGCGGTGTGTATGAACTTGTTTGGGATGGCGCCAAATGCTGAATATGCGGCGAAGGTGGTGGATGTGGTTGGTATGAGGTTTGGAAGTGGTGGTGGGGGTTGTAAGAATTCTGGAAGTATTGGAAAGGGTAAGAAGCACCGAAAGGTGAGTTGTTCCAAGAATTGGCGGCAGCAGTGTGATTGACACTTCTCTGTGTTTCGTTTCTTTGCTCTTTGGCTTTCATTCTTTCCATGGCGTCTTTTGTTTCTGGGCATTCCTTGGAGGTATGACCCTTGTCAAGTCCGTAGAACAGACAGTATGGCTTTTTTGGCTCTTGGTTTCGCGGATTGTGTGAATTGCTGTGACCCCTTCCTCGAGAGCGATTGTTTCTTCCTCCTCTGTGCTGAAAATTGTCGGCAGGGCTGGTTGTGTCAGTTTTTTCTTCTTGAGTATCGATATGGTTGACTAGGTTGGAGTTCTGGCTCTAATTGTTGTTGCTACTCCTCCTAGATGAATTCCAATCCTGCTGCCTTTGGCTCGATTGGTTTTTCTTCGCCTGGAGCTGCGCGCTCTGCTGCTCTAATCTTCTTCTGTGGTCATTGTCGGCTCTACAGAACTGATCCACTGTTGAGAAGAGCTCTTCGAGTGTTGAAGGGCGGTGCGTGGAGAAATGAGTGGCGCAAGGACCGGCTCGCAATCCTCCAATTGCGGCATCAATGACGATTTGATCTGGGATATCATCTGTTCGGGCTTTGAGCTTGACAAACCTCTGGAAGTAGTCTTGCAGGGGCTCTTTTTCTTGCTGAACACATGTTCTGAGTTCATCTGCAGATATGGATGTTCTGTGAAAACCTTGAAAGTTTATCGTCAATTTATCCCTTATGTTCTCCCATGAATAGACTGATCCGGGCTTCAGCCTAGAGTACCACTCGAGGGCTTGGTGCTCGATTGCAGTGACAAAGGTCTTCGCCAATACCGTGTCATCTCCTCCGGCTGATGCTACTGCGGCTTCAAATGACATCAAGAACTGCCTTGGGTCGGTTGAACCATTGTACTTTGATAGTGAGATGGGCTTGTAAGTTGCTGGCCATGGAGTCAACTGAAGGCCTTCTGACAAGGGAGAATTCTTGTCGAATTTACTGACAAAAGGTGCAGATTGGCGATATGCAGTCCGAGGTCTATGATGACCTTCGCCATTGTTGTTTGTTTCAAAGTCGGGAGTCCCCCGGTAATGTTCTCTCTTTGCTTCGCTATTTTGCCCTGTGGCACTTGTCATCTCCTCAAGCTCTTTTTGCAGTTCGGCGACTGCTGCCTTTGCTTGTTCAATTTGCAGCCGCAGTTTCTCTTTCTCTCTCGCCCTCTACTCGGAGACTATCTTGTCTTTGGTTTGCTTAAGCTTTTTTCCGAGTTCTTGCAGGGTGAAGAGCTGACGTATTTGCTTGTCAACTTCATCTTCCTCTGGATCGCTTTCCTCAGGGAAAGGATTGATTGACGACGGTAGCTCTGCTCTTTTCTTGCCGGCTTTTGCTTGCTTCAGCTTTTCTGCTTCTTCATTGAGAGCGAGGTCGTTAGAGCTTTTGGCGGCGATGTCCTGAGCACTCGGCCGAATTCCGGCGGCATGGCTTGCTTCTGCCGCGTCGGAAATTCGGTTGGCCTCATCGGCCATTTGCTTTTCTTGGATGAATGCCCAACGAATTTCTTCTTCCAAGAATGCCAGGTTGGGAGGGAGAGTTTCTTCCTCAAAGTCCGGCAAGTGGGGGCTTGTGGTGGTTTTTGGACTAGGTGTTTTTTTCTTTCTATGTGGCATCTCAGGTGGTATTTTCGAGCAGCACAACCGGTGGGCGCCAATGTTGGGAATTCTCCATTTAGGCAACAAAGAATCCCGACATCGACTAACAAATATCGCTCATGGAACAACGGGACAGCATTTCATTCCAAGGGTGTAATCTCTCCTCTTCCGTCCCGTTCTACGGAGCCCGAGGGCGGGTATTTATAGGGAAGGCCAAGGGTTATTTTGACATGACCAAAATACCCTTGACCACCCACTATATTCGCGGAATATTCTGTACAATATTGTCATAAGGGTACAAAGACATTTCCAATCATCGATGGAACCCTAACTTTGTGACGTCATTCGCCAGCCTGACTCTTGAACGTTATCGAGCCGGGCATCGTCTTCCGGGGGTGCCGCCATTCCACGCG